>MJUU01027740.1:160847-185047 GCA_002080025.1 Modiolus philippinarum
CCCCCCACACCGAATGCACCCCTCTCATTGCTTTTCTTATGTATACTCATATTTTTTTTTTCTTTCTTTCTTTTCTCAATATATCTACCAATAATAATTATATTAGACTCCTTTTTCTCTCAACATTATATCTTATATTTGTTGTAAATGTTAAAATATTTGAATTTTCATAAACACCTTTGTGTCATGTTTGAATTAGACTTATGTTAATTTCTATCTATTTAGGAGACGGATTAATATAAGACTTCAAGTCTTGTTTCCGAATCCTATAATTAATTTGTTGTTAATTAATGGTATTGATTCATTGTTTGTCTAAGTAATATTATGTATAAATTAATTAATAAATATGTTTACAACAAGGGACTGTATTTCTTGTTTCAAGTCGTTTTGTCAACGTTTCTTCTCAGTGAAATGCCATATGGAGAGTGAATGTCTGAAGGAGAGGGATGAAAACTTTTTCAGTTGTTTGCCAATCTTTATAATTTATTCTTATTGTGAGTTCATTTGTTTGACAATGTTTACTTTTGCATCTATAAAGTTAACTCAGTTAAGTTACCAATTAAATCAGATGTCTCGAAACGCCATGTGAGTTGTACCCATCAAATGGTGCAGTGAAATCAAGATGATAAACCAATTGCCAAGTGCAACCGAACTTTTACATAAAATATTCCTTTGCATGAGGCTCCATGTGAAAGTTTATTAGATACATAGCCATTTGCATGGAAAAATTTGGTTTGATCGGGAATAGGTATGGTCGCTTTCCTGTGAATTTATTTTCTTCAGCATACCAATTTTGCAAAAAATAACCATGAGCTGAATTTTCTCTTAAACTATTGTAACAGGTTATCTCTTAGGGACCGACCATTTAACCTGAAAAAAGGGGGGTATGGTTTTTTTCTGGACGGAAAATTTATATATTTTTTTCACGTATATCAACATTTTTTTTTTTCAAAATTAACATTATTTTTTGGGGGCAGAAAGCCTCCTTCGGAAATTTTGTTTACATCATTTTGGCAGCCAAAATATTTGTTCACATAAAATCGGCTCCAAAATATTTTTTTTAGAAAAAACCATAGCCCCCCTTTTTTTCAAGTTAAATGGTCGGTCCCTTATACCATCATAACAAAACCAATTCAAATGGGTTTTCATACTTAAATGTAAAAGATTCAGCCACTGAACGAGCAACTCGAATCCAATTATGATAGATTTTGTCAATACTTGTTGTTTTTTGCTTGAATTCAGACTCTTTGTGGCATAATGCAGATGTGATGAATCTCCTATTTCAGAATTTGACATGGTTGATTTTTGGATTTCTTATAGCAAAACATGGTTTCTATTTAAGATTTGGATCTTTGATCACAGTTTTTTTCTAATTTTTATGGGAATGGTACCATGATCAACGCATCCGTATGGTACGGTTTAGGTATCGATTATAAATCTAATATTAGCGTCAGCACAGATCTCGGTATCCCAAGACCATAAAAAGTGCAATATCCAGTGGTATTTAAACAAAAGAATGTGAGCTCTCTTTTAGAAAAGATAAAAAAGTCGATTACATTGTTTAGGTCTGTTGTTAGGTGCTTTAAAAGTTACTTATAATGTAAAATATTCTACTTTTTCATGTGCATGTGACAGACTTCTATGTTTACAAATCACAAAAAGTTTTTGATTGAATGTACTTTGCATATTTTAGAAGAAAAATGATATTTTTGATAATTTTCCTCTTATAGAGACTTGTGGATCGTATCGTTTTTTATAGCCTGACATTGACCAGAAAACATATGCCTTTTCTTTAAATAATCATCTTTTCATGTGCCGATTTTCGGAAAAAGTAGCTCTTTTAGAATCTAAATATAACTTTGAATTCTTGCCCCATTAAAAATAAATGTCTGAATG
Organism: Modiolus philippinarum; assembly: GCA_002080025.1. NCBI lineage: Eukaryota > Metazoa > Mollusca > Bivalvia > Mytilida > Modiolidae > Modiolus > Modiolus philippinarum. The sequence goes on from MJUU01027740.1 coordinate 162,744, forward strand.
AAACATATGATATACCTGTTTGAACATTGATGTTTCAGGCTTATTTTGAGACCAAAGTTAATTGACTAGAATGATCCTTTGAGTACTTATCATAGGGGTTTTCCGGTATACATTTTGTATTATCAATGCGTAATCGTGTATATTTATAGATAGGGTTTTTTCCAACCTTCGGAACTCTCTTGGAAGGCTTTAAAGGTATGCTGAAATTTTGATATGATGTTGACGAAATATGCACCTTTCAGAAAATATATGGTTTCATACAGGTTAAACTTAAGATAAATTGTCCAGACAGATTTGAATATGGGGAATTTCAGTTGAAAATGTTAAAGAAATGAATTGGTGGTTTCTAACCTTAATCATTCCCTACAGAGCAAAGGTCTGCTAATTGAATGACGTTTGAACTAAATATTGTATTCGTCTGTTTCTTTTTTTAATCTTAACATTTTGTCGGTTGTCTACTTTCGTCACCATGCTCTTATTTTGATCAGAAAATCTTACAATTACAGAAGTTTTTCTAGAAGGGAGATAATTTTATACCACTAGATTTCCCACATACCACTAGAAACTTTTAAATCATTGCGTTTTAGTTTTACACAACCTCTTGCTCATATAAACCATGTATAAATCCTTTAATGAGGGACGGAGGGACGGGATACCGAGAGCAGTCATTTTATTCAGTTGATCCGAGAATTTGCATTCTTATATTCATATATTGAAGATTAATTGATTATTGATTTGACAAATGTTTTTGTGGAATTTCGGATTGGGAAGCAACCCATCTCACCGTAAAATATACGTAGCATGTGCAAATATTTGTAGACATAAACTTAAACAGTTTTCATACAGGGACAGCGTACCGTATGTTAATACAATTTAAAAAAATATATATATATATTATCATGCTTATTTTTGGAGAAATTTTCACGCTTACTACATTGTTTTTCATGAATCACACTAAGACCTTTAGAGCACACAAGACAGTGTTAGAGTAGCATACCGCTATTCAAGTCTCACGATTCGTTGTCAAACAACATCGAAATATTGAAGAATTTTATTTATATCTAGGCAATACCGGGCATACACGAGTATGTACTGAACATTTAATAAAAAAAAGTTATTATATGCATACTTTGAGAAAAATCGACAGGTATATATATATTTTTTCTTTTCAAAATCAATTGATATCGAAGCATTGCATGTTAAATCAAAAACGTAGAAATGTATTTTCAGTCGCCGTATTATCTCTTTTATTTTCCTCATTTACTGTCTTTTCGACATTTACTCTCTCCATTCACCATATTTGATTGTTTAGAGCTTACTAGAACCACTATTTCACATTATTTTCTTTCTGTATTTAGTGACATTTGAAGTAATCTCTCAAGTCCTAAATCGTTTTCCACACCAGTTACGGATATCCCTACCTTCCAGTTACGGGTATCAGCAGTTATTCATTTTCTTCAGTTACCGACATCACCGCGATATTTTGTAGAGCTAAATTCCTTATCAAGCGATTAACTTATGCAAAGAGTACTATGGTAATTTAGTTCCAAATTTACTAGTTATTCAAATAAGACATGAAATGTAACTGAACAAATCGTTATTTTAACAAAATCAACAATAATAATTTTTAGCCGAAACATTGTCCGCCATTTTGGGATGTCGGTAACTGCAGTTACCGATATCACATTTACCCCAGTGATAACTAAAAGAACCTGTCATACAGTGAACAGCTAAGATATTTGGGCATACCCTCCCTGCAATACAGAAGACAATATAGTAAATAATATAGATAAAGTAACAAATCAAGATATTTTTCCATTTAGGATACAATGACAAGAGGTCACAATTTCGTATCTACAAAAAGTATAGTAGAACTAACATACGTAAGTACGGCTTTTCTCAAAGAATTGTGGAAACCTGGAATAGCTTACCAGCAGATGTAGTAGAATCTAAAACTGTAAACACTTTCAAGAGTAGACTAAACGACCATTGGAAAAATAAGATCAAATTCAAACCTAACTGTTACGAACCGGAAGTCGGGAGAGGAAATACCATATCAATAAGGACCAGAGAGGCTAGATAGCCTATACGAGGTCTCTGCAAAAAGGTAAACCAGGTAAATATACCTTATGTATCTTATAGACCTTGCTGGATTTTCCGATGCTAACAGGTTTAGATATGTAAAATTAATACCATGTTTCTTCCAGCAGTTCTCTAGCAAAAAGATCTATGTATATATTTCCCAAAGGATCCACTATGAAAGTAAGTTCCCTGCTGGCAGCCATGTTGGATGACAGATCTACAACGAAGTAAAGACATTTGTTATGGACCTGAAAAATATCCTTTTAGTAAGGGGCGATAAACTAAGGACTTTTGAGGTCAGAGTTGGTTTCAATTGACTCAGCACTTTCAGAGAGGAAGGTCTTTTAATGTCTTTTCCGATAAAACTATGTTTCTAGCTTGTGCCCATCTTCGGGAGAAAGCGCTGACCTGAAAAACAACCTTTTAGCAGGGGACCATCTAAAGACTATTGTGGTAAAGTTTTGTACCAATCAGCTCTGTAGTTTCAGAGGACTAGATCTTTGGAAGTGTTTTCCAATAAAGTATAGTGTTAAAACCACGCTCCCTGTTGGTGGCTGTCTTGGAAACATCGCAGACCTGAAAAAGAAAAAAAAACAACTAGCTTTTTGCAGGGGACTAACGAGTACACTGTGGCCAATTTGGTTCCAATCATTAGTTACAGAAGAAAAGATCTTTGAATGTGTTTCCCTATTGGGTCCAATGTCCAAATTTTGTCCCCGCTGGGAGCTACCTTTGATAACTGAGAGCTGACAAGAAAAAAACTGCTTTTTTGCAGGGACCACTTATAGACTATTGTGGCCAAGTTTGGTTCCGTGTACGTGGCTCAGCAGATTCAGAGAAGATCTTTGAATGTATTTTCCCAAAGAATCTAATGTTAAAACTATTTTCACCGCTTGTGGTCATCTTATACATAACGCCGAAGATATGAAAAATCTTTTTTTTTTTTACATCTAAAGACTATTTTGGCCGAGTTTGGTTCCATTTTGCCGTGCATTTTCATACTGGAGAAGATCTTTGAATACCTTTTCCAACAGGGTCCCATATTAAAACTATATTCCCGCTGCCTCCATCTTGCTATCTCTGAACTGAAAAACATTTTTACTTTTTTTACAGGGGGCCACCTAAACACTATTAGTCAAGTTCCCTTGCCAAAAAAAAAAAAAACAAAAAAAAACAAAAAACAAAAAAAGGACTTTGGTGATTAACTGCCGCAGATTTGAAGTTCGCTGCTAACAGTTTGCAGTAGATTACCATGCAAATTCGGTTTGCGGCAGACTACAGCAATTGTTTTCACTGGTTTGGTTTAATATGAACTTATGGTGTACTTTCTACAAACTTCTGGAAGACCTGTTGCGGTCATTTGGCATACTTCCTGCAAACCTCTGGCGTACTTGGGTGAACCTATTGTGAATTTCTGGTAGGAGGTAATAGTGTTAGGACAGAATCATCGCCAAATAGTATTATACAGTCTGTCATAGGTGTTTCTTGAAAGAAATCATTTCTAAGACAAGCCGTAGCACTAACACATGTAAAAGACATAAATGTATTACGTTGTAAAGTTTCAAAAAATATTTGTAAGATAAAAATAAATTTACTGTAAAAGGTATAATGTAAAATTTTAATCTGCAATTTTTTTTGCTTTGAGATGATGATATATTCTTAAGATTGAAATTTGTTTAAGCACATAATTTCTAATAAATCTGTATAAAGATTTTTCTGTCGGTATAACTGCTGATGAGTAAAAATAAAAAAATGTTTTCCAAAGGTTTTTGGTGGTATTCTGGATTTTTATCATTGGCTGCAGTAAACTCGCTGCAGACTTTATTTCAGTTCGTAGAAAGTACACCGCTACCGGCGTTTACAGTTTACTAATATTTTATTGCATAGAAAAACAATAGGATTGGGCAACAATTATACCAATTGATATGTGCCCTCTCCTTAATCATATTACACAGAGTATAACGGTGTACAAAAGTCCCTTTCGGTGTACTTAATTGTTTGCTGCAGACTTACAGTATAAATACGCCGCAAGTTTGCTACATATCTTATATTTTGGTAAGGGTTTTGATCCACTTGACTTCGTAATTTTTAATGAGAGAATATCTAGAATAACTAATTTCCAAGATTTATCTTTCTTTCGTACCGTCCTGATTCTATTCTTAGTGAATGAACACTTATTCGAAACTTTGTTAAAATCTGTCTATAACTGAAGTTTTTTATTTTTAGATATGTTTCTAGGCCAAAATTTTCTTTCAATTTAAAATATTTGTTGTTAATTTTCCATTATTTTTCCCTGTTCCCTTTGTTTTTTTCCACATTGATATAAATTCTTGTTTAAGTTTATTTTTAAGTTGTTTTTTAAGCTTATAATGAGATATTTTTACAACTATTAATATCTAAGTTAAGTTTATTGCTCACCATTACAATGGTAGAGTACCAGGTTTTTACATTTTTATCATGTAAGTCTTTACATTCTTGATATGCACATCTTAATAAATCTGAGGGTTGACTTTGTAGTCTGTGCCAATAAAGAAAAGAGTTTAAAATAATAGCAAAGTACCGTGGGGTATCTACCCAACTCCGAAAGAATTGCTATATTTGTGCTCTTCCTGTTCACTCCAAGTATATATTTGCAAAATTTTATATTGAGTTTTTCCATCTCCCAGTCTTTAAGATATTTCAAATAAATCACTTGTACAATATTTTGCAGAAAGGTTGAGGCTACACCAATTTTCACTTCATACAGGAGAATAGGTTTAATGTGTGGTCAAATAGGTGTAATAGTGTTTTTAGATGGGGGTTTGCACATTTAGCATTTTTATATTTTAAGAGCTTTGTTGTATAAATTTTTTCGATCCGCTAGAACTTCAGATGTTGATTGACATTGTTGTAAATTACAGCAGAAGGGAAGGCTATACACTGCAGCCAGCAAAGAGTGTAATATTGCCAGTGAAATCTTCAAAATCTGTAGATATGGGCTCTGAATTTTGGACCATTAACAACAACTACATGCCAGTAGTTTCTACAACTACACACATTGGAATTCATAGATGTGACCATGACTCCGCAAAGCTGACTGTAAATGAAAACATCAAGAAAGCTAGGAGAACAACATACAGCTTGATGGGCTCAGGATTTCATGGTAGAAATGGACTTGACCCCGAAACTATTATTTCGGTGCTAAAAGCTTACGTTTTGCCTGTACTGACATATGGTCTCGAGATCGTTATTCCGTCAGGGAAAAATCTGGAAAGTCTGCAATCGTATTTCAAGAAGTTATTAAAACAACTGTTAAGTCTACCAAACAACGTGGAAGGTCCTGCCATTTACATACTTAGTGGTTTACTTCCGATTGAGGCTGAAATACACCTCAAAGCATTAACCATGTTTGGTAATATTACCAGAGCCAAAAAAAGTTCTGTGGAGTGGCAGCTAGCAGATAGACAGTTGTTATTAAAAAATGGAAATAGTCACAGTTGGTTTATGGACATTAAGAAAATCTGCATTAAATATGATATTCAACAGTGCCATCAATTTTTACAACAGCCTCTGACAAAATCAAGATGGAAATCAATGATAAAGGAAAAAGTCTATGACTATTGGAGAAATAGAATCAACGACATTACCCGTTATTACCCTACATTGAAATATATAGAGGACAGTTATAATATCGGGAAGATTCACCCATTGCTATGCACTAATACATGCTGTATTAGGGATGTCAACAGAATTCCTGCCCGTGTGAAAATTGCAACAGGGGCATATATCTTACAGTCTAAAAGAGCGATATTCAACAGTGCAAAAGTTTCACCACAATGCAAATTATGCAATGATCAGGATGAAGACCTTTCTCACTTCTTACTATCTTGTCCAGTATTAAATGCAGAAAGATATCATTTATTGTCTCATATATCTGAACAATATGGCTTGCTGTGTATTAACTTTAACCTCGTGGCTGCACTTAACTTAGTGTGTGTTGTTGTTAACCCATATCAACTGCTTGAATACTGTAGTGCAACTCAACATAGAGAGCTTAGTTGCTTTATTAATAATTATATTGAGCCAGCATGTAGAGCGCTCATCTATATACTTCATACTAAAAGATATATTGAATTAGAGAAGAGACAAACATTGTCAAAGAAGAATAACTTTTAGTTATGCCAGATAGATGTGCTGGGATTGATTTGTCATGTGCCTGAACTGAGGAGCTATTGCTCATTTTAGATTTTATAGTAGCCCGTATATAAACAGTTTTTACTCGTATTTGTGGTGATGGATTTGTGATATTTTTTTAACTACAATTCTGTGATATTACTGGTGGAGGAATTTTGCTATTGACTTACTCCGAACGGAGGTGTGCCTAAACTGGCAGAAAATATAGGATTACAGATTACAGATCCTCCCCAAATTTACCATATGCAAAAAGGACCCCATGCAAATATATTATCATGGGGAATCTATAATACACACTTACTTATTGATATAGCCGAAGCAACTTCGGACCAACCTAGAGCTATTTTATTTATTTATTCTCATTGACATCTCTTTTATTATGTTTATCATAGCCAGCTCTTCATATTTGTGTCTCTTGTATGTTCCTTATTTATTTTGCATGCTTTGTTATATTGTGTTATGTTATTGTTGATTATGTCGGTCAAAAGCACACCAGTGCTTATGTTTCTTATTGTGTATATATGCCGACTCTAAATAAAATTTATTTATTGTGCTAGATTAAGCGCGGACGTCGTAGAGAACACCTGCTTTAAGTTTTCGACTAGCGGGTGGCGCACCGTGATTTTTGTTGATAGCGGAAGTAATTATTAACTGCATTGTGGGAAATTTTAGGCACGAAATTCAAAACACGGTAGCATGGCGTCAAATGATGACAGCCTGCTGGATAGTCCCAGATTTTCAGGTTTTCAAAGATCAATCCCATTCAGAGCATCAAAAGCGCACCTTGGTATTATTTTCTTTTAAACAGAGGCGTTATATCAAAAGATCCCTTGATATTCTCCAAGTCATAACTTCATGTTTACATTGACACCTGTTTTTTTTTTTTTTAAAGTTTAAATGTGTATAATTCGCAAATTATTTCTTAATTTTGAATCAACAAGTTGTACAACAAAAAAATCAAATAAAAGAGGAAACAACAGATGCACCAAAGTTTCAGCTTAATTATTTGAACATCTGGAATCACGCTTTCACCTGTTCTCTGGATAGTTACCATGCTGCAGTGCTCCATATTTTTGGAAACTTAGTCTGTTCGCCCACAGTCACATTCACCCTATTACCTTTTTGCCCTGGGTCTGTTGCCCACATTCCCGTTCCCACAGGGTCTGTATGTCCACATTGTACACATTTTATTATGACTGTAGAATGATAGCTAGTCATTTTTATCCCAGAAATACGGGTCCATCTTTTTACTCAAATATACCCAAATATCATCAACTACATGTTGGAAAATGTCCAAAACTGACAGTTTAATCATTGTTGAGAGGTGAATTTGTCGATAAATAAGAACAAAAACCGGTAGAATGCCATCTAAATTATGCTAAAAGTAAACCATATACTGTACATTTCATTTATTAGAATGAATGATAAAAGTTAAAGAAATCACATCAAATGTTCTCAACTTGATCCAGTATTAAGTTTAATACAAATAAATGGAAAACTGTCACTGAAATAAACTGCAGTGTACATGATTAAAGAGTGGTATTGAAGGATGGACTACTGCACACGAATTACGACAGTATTCACAAAGCAAACATCTTTTAACTATAGACTCTTTTTCATTTAATGTAGGAATCTCAAAGAATTTGAACTATAAACAGAGTAAGTAAAATTAGACGAATACATATTTTGATACAAATATTTAAATAGAAATTTGAAAAGAAACATTCTTCAGTCATTTGCCCACCTCCCCCCTTTTTTGTTTAAAACACAAATTTAATGAATCGGAAACAATAATTTAGATCATGTAGATGATAGAACATTAAAAATTGATATATTAATGCAATATTTGTGTCTTTGATTTTTATTTTTTGTTTATTTAAGTATATTTGTGTATATTTGAGTGTATTTTAGTATATTTTGAGTGTATTTGAGTGAGAAGACAGACAGCGGAAAAACAATAAGTTTTCATGTATTGACACAGTTGATTTTGTCTCCTTCTAATTGCTGCACAGTAGATAGTAATTTTTTTACCGACACATATATATATATACCCCGGTATATATATGCATGTATACCTGGCAGTGAAATTAATTTTATTTAGCTGGATTATCATTTCAGCAAACTATGTCTCTTCTGCAACACAGAGACATATAAATACTAAGCATGCTAAGTAATTTAATGTCTCTGAGCACTCTTGCCAATGAAAAGTTTTTCTGTTTTTATTTAAAAAAAAAAAAGATAAAAATGCCAAAAAAGCATATTGGTATTTCTTTGGTTTCAGGGATTGTAGTACATTACATGATCCATACTGATGCAAATAAGATAAGAAATTGCATTCCACAAATGCTAATTCATTGATAACTAATTATATATAGCTTAAAGAATATGAGCTGCGAACCAAATTTTGTTCATTGCCACCCACAAATGGAGATTAAAAAATGCTAACTAAACTTTTAATCAATCAAAATTTATTAATTGATACACATGTAAATGTTTGATTGCAAATTGCAAAACTAAACAATTTTGCATAATTCCCTAAATTAATCCAATTAGCACTTGCCAATCAACAATTGTTTCCAATTAATTGTTAAAAAAGCCTAATGAATGATGTAAGTTGTATATTGATATCCACATGTTAAATTAGGTATAATTAACGTGTCATGTTAAATGCTAAGTAAACAAACTCAATTATAAAACAGGGAGCGAAAGGACCCACTTGGTGGGCGAATGGACCCTGTGTGATGAGAACCTGGGTGAACATGTGTAGTGGGCGAACGGACCCGTTACCATATTTTTATGCCCCCAGATCAATGATCGGGGGGCATATTGTTTTTGTCCTGTCTGTGTGTGTGGTTGTGTGCCTGTCTGTGCGTCCGAAACATTAACCTTGGCTATAACTTTTGAACTATATAAGATAGACTTTTCATACTTGGCAAGTGTATAGGTCTAGTCAAGAGAAACATAAATATGCAAAAAAAATTAGGTCAGGTCAAAGGTCAAGGTCACAGGTTAAAAAGGGGTGAAATTGACTGTTTTCATATATTTGACTGTAGTACATGTATCCTTATTATTTATCCTATTGAGAAAGGGTTTGTTTCATGTTATTGCTAATAAAATTGCACAACTGTGATATGTCAACAGATTTGAGGTAGCATTTACCGTTTTTGAGAAACAAGAAGCCCAAAGGGGGACTAACAAAAAATGAATTTTTAATTTTTTGTCGGATCTTGATGCAGTATTTTTCTATGGGTTTCTCATAGCATTTTTAAACAGATACTTTTAACAATTAAAGCCATTTCAATAAATAAGAGGCCCAAATGGGCTTCATCTGTTTCAGAATAAAGGGGTTGAATTGGGTGTTTTTATGGTAATAAACAACTTTTGAACTATGTAAGATAGACTTTTAATACTTGGCAAATTTGTAGGTCTTGTCAATATGAACATAAATATACAAAAAAATTAGGTCAAAGGTCAGTTACAGAGGTCAAAAAGGGATAAAATTGGGTATTTTCATATATTTAACTGTAGAATCTGGGGGCATATGTAGTGTTTCACAAACACATCTTGTTTTGCAATTCATTTTGTACTTATAAAACGAATTTGAACATGTATTCGTACGAAATTTTCCAAAAGAACATCACGTCCTTCAATGACAGAGAAAACGACGACCATAATACGCAGCAAGATGACTTTGGTTAAGTTTTACGTGTAAGTCCTTTTCTCAACAACTATACATTATACAACAATGATCTTTCATCAAATTGGTTTCCTTGATGAGTACTACCCAAATCACTGACAATTAGGTTGCTTTGACCTACATTTTACACTTCATCGACTTTGGTTAAGTTTTGCATTAAAGTCCATTTCTTAACAACTGCGCATTATAAGACAATGATGTATCATCAAATTAATTTCCTTGATGAGTATTACCCAAAACATTGACAATTTGGTGGCTTTGACCTACATTTTAGGCCTCAGTGACTTTTTGTGTTGAAGTCTGTTTCTCAACAACTATGTATTGTAGTATCATGATATTTCACTGTTACATTCATCTCAAGGAGAACTACCTGTTTCACCAACCATTGGGTGTCCATAACCTACATTTTACGCTTGAATGAGTTTAAGTCAATTTCTTAACAACTTCAAATAATAAGACAATGTTATTTCATCAAATTAATCATCTTGATCAGACTAACAGTACTACCCAAATCATTGACAATTAATTGCCTTTGACTTATATTTTATGCTTGAGTGACTTGAGTTAAATGTGTTATAAATCCATTTCTGTACAACTACACAACATATAACTATGAATTGCTGAATGAAATTAATCATCTTGATGAAAACTACCCAGTTCTTTTGCAGTTTGGTGACTTTTGATCTACTTTTATGCTTGAATGATTGTTTAAAAAAATTTCGATTTTTTTCCACTTCTTAACAACTACATACAATACTCCATCATAATTCACTAACAGGGGATTAATTTCATGCCCGATTGACTTAGATTATCTGTTGTGATCAATTTATTGGCAGGGCATCGGTGTCTTATAGACACATTCTCTGAATTAATATCGTTCAACCACTGTTAGGGATTTGTAACATTTTTTAGCACCTACTCATGACAGGGCTGAAACATCCAAGTCAGAAATTACACATGGCTGAAATTTCATATGACTTAAAGGGAAAATTCGCAAAAAAATCAAATTTTGGTATTATTTTCCATTTGTATAAATGGACTCGTATACATCTATATTAATGTTTTATTCCAAAGGATAAGTGCATGGAATCAATATTTCGATGTGATTGACTTGGTTGTGCGGGTCGCCATCTTGCCATCCTCTAGACAAAAATTGTCAAGATATGTCTAATGACCTAAGAAAAACCAAATAATGGTGACCTATCGTTGCCATCATGTATATTATTTATCAATGTGAAGCAGATGGTTGTCCAACTAAATGATTGTATGACAAAAACGTATTATTTACTTTTCCTGGTTTTGTTTTGATATTTTCTTCATATCTAGATACAAAACCAATATTTTATTTTAAAAAAATATTGTTTGAAAATATCTAAAAAGATGCAATGCGAAATTTTGACCATGGATATTATAAATCTATGTTTTGACAGAGCAGACTGCTCCACAAATAATTGAAATAATTGGCTAGGATAATAAGACACCCCGACAGGTAAATTTTTGACAGGTTGTTATCAAAACAACAAACCTGTTTATTACCCCCAATTAGCAAGCATGTACTTACCTGTGACCATGACAGGAAGTATTAGCATGGTTTATACTTTGGTCCCTCCCTCTCTCATCCAAACACTAATACTCAAAACTTGCATATAGTCCGAAAAATTTCAATTCATAAGCGAAAGTAATATATGATGTTTATCCATCAAACAATATGTTACCTAACCTCAGAGGCACATAATTAAACAAGAGTTGTCAGAAGACAACATAGCTCACTGGGGATTCCAGAAACCTCAATGCACAATAAATTCGAAAGTAATAAAAAGCTTTCTTCACAAGAAAGTTACATATCAAATATAAACACCCTTTCACTAAACAACCTAATTCTAGAAGCAAAGTTAACCAAAAGTTTTTAAAAAATTGCCCTCAGGGCAAGGTCAACATGGTCAAGGTCAAAATGTCTACAAATATGGCACCATTAGAAAGCTCTCATCAAAAGAACGTCACATACCAAATATGAACACCCTACCGCTTAGCAACTTATAGCGATACACGTCTTAAAGTACCAGAGGTGTAACTGTAATTGACAGATGAGTTTTGTCAGTTGCAGTTTACTTACCCTAGAAGATTTTCAGCAAATCTCAAATATATTGGAATGAAAAATTTTCTTACCTCAGTGAATCAAATTGATCAATTACAATAGTTTTGATGAATTTATACAAACTGGAACTATTAAAGGAGAAAAGTGAAGTTAATCTATAACTTTTATAACAATTTGAGTAAAATAAAAATTATTATCACATTTATTACAAAAATGACTGTTATATGATTTTTCTATAACTATTTTATTAAAATCAACATTTTTTTTCAAGACAATCACATTTTTTTAAAATGAAATTTAAAAGCCATTTTTTTTGGAAGGGAGATCATCAAGTAGAACATATTGCAACATTAATAAGTTCCCATTCCAAAATACTGTGTTTTGGGGATTTTTTAAAAAATTTAAAAAATTGGTGAATAATCTTCACTTAATTACAAGTATCAAATAATGTATCGGATGTATAAATATAATATATTTATAATGTTTTGTTTTATTTTATAAAATACATGAAATAGTGAACTATGAGATATACTTTTCTCATAAATCATTCCAGTTATTTTAAATTCACTAGATACCTTTAATTGGTTGAACTAATACAAATGGGAAATCTCTTGAGGTAAGAAAATTTTTCTTTGGTTTTTATGAAGCTGATTTCTAGGTAAGTAAACTGCAAATTTCAGAAACTCTTCTGTCATTTGCAGTTAAACCTCGGGCATTTTAAGTGGTGTTTCGCTATAATTCTAGAAGCAAAGTTAAAATTTTAAAAAAAATTGCCCTCCGGGCAAGGTCAAAATATCTACAAATATGGTATCACAAGAAAGCTCTCACCATAAAGAAGTTACATACAAAATATAAACACTCTACAACTAAAGGCCTACCTTCTAGAGGCAAGGTTAAAGTTTTTAAAAAATTGCCCTCAGGGCAAGGTCAAGGTCAAAATGTCTACAAGTATGGTACCAGAAGAAAGCCCTCGTCATTAGGAAGTTGTATACCAAATATAACACCCTCCACTAAAAGCCTTCCTTCTTGAGGCAAGGTTAAAGTTTTTTTTAAAATTGCCCTAAGGGCAAGGTCAAGGTCAAAGACATCAAAGATTGTTTGCGGTTTGTCAATGTCAATGTACTATAAATAGCTAAATATCTCAAAATGATATATGCATCCGAGTAAGGACTTGTGCTTTTAATTAAATTTTCTGCCAAAAACATTTCAATCATATAAATTCATAAAGACAAAAGTATTTCATCATTTAAATTCCTTGAGCTATTTCTTTTTTGATTATTGGCCACATCAAAAATCAGCTGAGCGATTTAAATTATGTAAACTGATCTGTATCGATGCAGACTTTTAAAGATATTTCCCATGATTCAGAAGTAGGTTTTGATGTCACAACCTACAATTGCAGTCAAAATTTATTTTAGAAATTCTTTAATAACTTCTTTATTTTTTCGAATTTAAAAAAAAAAACTTGAAATATATGTATTTTTCATCACAAGTAACAAATTTAGCTTACATGTAAAAAATCGCGAATTTTCCCTTTAAGTGTTCTAGGCTCAAAACATCTCAAAATCATTTATTCCAGTACTTAGGTGCTGTCCTGAAAACCAATTTCATTTGAAAACTTGAGGCTTGATATCCAAATTGGGTGTGTATTTACGACACCAACCACTGCCAAACACCACACACCCTATTATTATTGTTTTCTATTATTTTCCCTGCTTTTTATACGACCGCAAAACATTTGAGGTCGTATAATGGTACAGTACAGAAAGAGTGGTACCGTGACAAATCACTGTGATAGACGTGTCCCACTCTGAGAGTGGATCTAAATATCTTTTTTCCTATTTGAGATCATTTCCTACTCTCTTTTGTATTAAGAGTGGTGTATTATACCACTTAAAATGCAGAAAAAAATAATTGAGATATCTCTTATAGATAAAAAGTTATTCAGTATCACTCTCAGAGTGGGACATGTCTATCACGGTGATTTGTCACGGTACCACTCTTTCTGTACTGTATGTTGCTGTTGTCGTCATCGTTGTCATTGTCATCCATCGTCATCTGTAGACACTTTTTTTTGTCAAATAACTTCCAGTTGACTAATCCTTATGAAATTTTAACACAGTGTTCCTTGACACAAAAGGAAGGCTGGGGTCGGTTTTGGTTATTTTTGCCCCTCCCATTTTTAAAAAAGGGGCCAAAATTGTGTGTTTTCACATATTTGGCTGTAGAATATTTATTATTTATTGGATTTTAATGAGGTTTCTTTCAGTGTGTTCCTAATTAAGTTAACTATCAGTGGTTTGCCAAGAGATTTTCGTGGTATGTACCATTCATGAGATAAATGAGGCCCAAAAGGGGCGATTTTAAAAAATTTTATCATGTTTATTTTATTTATTTTTAGTCTGATTTTGATGCAGTTTTTTGCAATGGATTCCTTTTGAAAATAAATATAGAGCTGCACCATAAGATTTTTGACAACATGTTTCTTTTCCGAGCTATGAGGGGCGGAATGGAGATACAATTGCAAATTTGCAGATTACCTGAAATTTTCATTTTTCATTGGATTTCGATGGGATTTTTTTCATTGGATTTCTCTTGATAAAAGCTTTCAGTACATTTTGTAGTATGTCAATGGATTTGGCAAAGCTCTTACCGTTTCCAAGCTACAAGGGGTCAAAAGGGCTGAAATTGCAGTTTTCAGAATTTGTAAAATCTTTTATTAGTTCGCCTCAACGAAGTTGAGGGGGACTATTGGAGTACCCCCGGCGTCCGCTTCCGCGTCTACGTCCGCATTTGGGCATATATCTCTGCAACTATGCATGGTAGGGTCATCAAACTTTGTATGCAGGTGCATCTTGGGCTATCTCACAGCCTCCAAGAAAATTGGGTCTCTCTGACCTATATTTTCCGCTTGAACGACTTACATTCAAGTTTACGTCCGAGTTCAGATCTCAGTCACTATACAAGGTAGGATCTTGTAACCTTGCATATGCATGCATCTTTGATGGTAGGTCAGCATCCAGGAAAAATTAGGTCGCTTTGACCTATATTTTCTGCTTGAACGACTTACATTCAAGTTTAAGTCCGAGTTCAGATGTCAGTCACTATACATGCTAGGATCATGTAACCTTGCATTTGCATGCATCTCTGATGGTAGGTCAGCATCCAGGCAAAATTAGGTCACTTTGACCTATATTCTACGCTTGATTGATTGACATTCAAGTTTTCAGACGAGTTCAGATCTCAGTCACTATACATGGTAGGATCATGTAAACTTGCATATGCATGCATCTCTGATGGTGTATCAGCATCCAGGCAAAATTAGGTCACTTTGACCTATATTTTACACTTGATTGAATTACCTTCAAGTTTGAGGACGAGTTCAGATCTTAGTCACTATACATGGTACCATCATGTAACCTGGCATATGCATATAACTCTGATGGTAGATCAGCATCCAGACAAAATTAGGTCGCTTTGACCTATATTTTCCGCTTGATTGATTTACATCCAAGTTTTCGGACAATTTCAGATATCAGTCACTTTACATGGTAGGATCATGTAACCTTGCATATGCATCCATCTCTGATGATAGATCAGCATCCAACATTGACCTATATTTTTCGCTTGATTGATTTACATTCAAGTTTTGGACAAGTTCAGATCTCAGTCACTGTACATGGTAGGATAATGTAACCTTGCATAGGCATGCATCCCTGATGATACATCAGCATCCAGGCAAAAGTAGGTCACTTTGACTTATGTTTTACGCATGAGTGATTTATGTCCAAGTTTTCAGGCAAGTTCAGATCTCAGCCACCATACATGGTAGGATCGTGTAACCTTGCTTAGGCATGCAAATGTGATGTCAACAAAGTTGACAAAGTGCCATAACGAGGCGAACTTTGTAATCGTTGATTACCTATGTTTTTTGTATTGGATTTTAATGGGTTTCCTTTCTTTGGATTCCTCTTATCATATAGTTAAAGTAGTATGTTGACCAATTTGACATACCTCTTATATATATAATTACCATTTCCGATATATATAAGGAATTATAAGGGCTAATTTTTATTTTCCTTAGTTTGTGTGCAGCTAATTACTTGGGCAAGCTCTTTATTGTGTCCATTTAATTACTGTATCAAGCTCTTTACTGTGTCCTCATTCATTTTGAATTACACTTGTTCAAATTTCAGTATTCAGCATGCTGCGTTTGTATCATGCTGCGCTCGGCGTAGCCCTTCATTTGTTTGATTTTCTGTCTTGAATCATAATTTTGTGTTGTTCATCTGAGAATAATAAAATAAATAATGTATTTTGCATTTGTTAAAATGTAAATTTAGATGACAGCTGACCACACTTTCATAACGAACACAGCTAACTATACTAATTTTGTCTCACCCACGACAACAGGCGCGGAAAGGGAGACATATGCGTACATAGTATGGCAGCGACAGAGTAAACTTTCATGTTAAATTTTTGTGATTAGGTCACTTTCTCAGTAACAAAAGGTGGTAGGTCAATGATATTTAGTATATATGTTGGTCTTGAGTAGTACATGACAGTCTGCTATATGGCTTTTGTCTGTGACCTCAATTTCATGGTCCAGTGAACATGTTAAGTTTTTGTTCTTAGTTTTGTTTCTCAGTAACTATAAGTGGTAGGTCAATGATAAATGGTATGTAGGTTGGTCTTAGGTAGTACATGACAGCCTGTCATATGGCTTTTGTCCTTGACCTTAATTTTATGGTCTATGAGCATGTTAAGTTTTTGTGATTAGGTCATTTTCTCAGTAACTACAAGTGGTACGTCAATGATATATGGTATGTAGGTTGGTCTTAGCAATAGGTAGTACATGACAGTCTGTCATATGGCTTTTGTCCTTGACCTCAGTTTCACAGTTCAATGAACATGTTAAGTTTATATGATAAGGTCATTTTCTCAGTAACTATAAGTGGTAGGTCAATGATATATTTTGTATATATGTTGGCCTTGTGTAGTACATGACAGTCTGCTAGGTATATGGCTTTTGTCTGTGACCTCAATTTCATTGTCCAGTGATCTTGTTAAGTTTCCTAGTATCTATTAAGGTAAGGTCAATAATATTTGGTATGTGCGTTTGTCTTAGATGGAAGATGACAGCCTGCTATTTTATTCTAGCCCTTGGCCTCATTTTCATGGTCTAGTGAACATGTTTGGTTTCTCAGTATCTATCACTGGTAGGTCACTGATATTTGGCATTTTGGTTTTGGGTAATACATGACAGTCTGCTATATTACTTTTGTCAGTTAATCTAATTTCATAGTCTAGCAAACATGTTAAGTTTTCTGATTTGGGCAGTTTGAGTTTTCACATCAATTTTGCGACCAAGTAGGGATGGGCGAGACATCAATTTGGGACCACACTTGTATAATTATTTTCTTATTGTTTTCTTGCTCTCTTGAATAATGGAGATGTGCACCTCCTATTTCAGAATTTGATATGATTGATTTTTGGGGTTTCCCATAGCAAAACATGGACTTAGCCATTACGTTACAAGTGGGTACCCATCTATTATCCTCTATTCCTTCTGAACCACTGAATAGATTTTCATGAAACTTTAACACAGTCTTTGTGACATAATGTAGATGTGCACCTCCTATTTCAGAATTTGATTTGATTGATTTTTGGGGTTTCCCATAACAAAACATGGACTTAGCCATTATGTTATAAGTGGGTACCCATCTCTTATCTGCTACTCCTCAATAACCACTGAATAGATTTTCATTAAACTTTAACACATTCTTTATGACATAATGAAGATGTGCACCTCCTTTTTCAGAATTTGATTTGATTGATTTTTGGGGTTTCCCATAGCAAAACATGGACTTAGCCATTACGTTACAAGTGGGTACCCATCTATTATCCTCTACTCCTTCTGAACCACTGAATAGATTTTCATGAAACTTTAACACAGTCTTTATGACATAATGTAAATGTGCACCTCCTATTTCAGAATTTGATTTGATTGATTTTTGGGGTTTCCCATAGCAAAACATGGACTTGGCCATTACATTACAAGTGGGTACCCATCTCTTATCCAATACTCCTCCTGAACCAATGAATAGATTTTCATGAGACTTTAACACAGTCATTATGAATGTATAATGTAAATGTGCACCTCCTATTTGAGAATTTGATTTCATTGACTTTTGGGGTTTCCGATAGCAAAACATGTACTTAGCCATTATATTACAAGTGGGTACCTGTCTCTTATCCGCTACTCCTCCTGAAAAATGGAATAGATTTTCATGAAACATTAACCATGTTAACACAGTCTTTATGACATAATGTAGATGTGCACCTCCTATTTCAGAATTTTATTTGATTGATTTTTAATTTCTGGTATAAAATGGGATTGCGGGGGGTATTTATTAGTTAGCTTTGCTCACAGTTTTTCTAGTTTGAGTTTCTATTCCTGTTTATTCTTTTATTCTTTATTTTTGCCAAATATCTTGTTTTGTATTCCTGTCGTGATACATGTGCATGTTCCATTGTGTTATACATACTCAATGAAAAGATTAAATAAAGAATATATAGTGACATTATAAAATAAAGAGTAATTTTGAAACTTTATTTAAACAATCTGTTTATAAAATTTTTATGCGGTCAGTTGTCTTCACACGAGAGATTTGTCCGATTAAAATCGACATTTGTAAATTCATCAGCAGACAACAGCTTTGTAACAACAAGCTTGTAGCTAGTTCTCTGTTAGAAGTGTTTCTGAATTTCATCTGTTGAAATACTTTTGGTGTTTTACTACCATAACATGTATCTTTTAAATGGATTGAGTCAGGTTCAAAATCTTCATTTTTTTGTTCTGACAATTTAAAAGAAACCTGCCACAAATAACAAAATATAACTGCAGTGTCAATTCAAAAACGGAGTTCACCTATGATCTGAAGTCACTGTTTGAAAATTTCGACATCATAATTGGTTATCCCTTTGGAGTTTCCATTTTTCATGGCTCTTCATTTTCAGAAACACTTCTAAACTGAGAACAAGCTTTGGCTTCAGCCATGTTTTGTTTAGGTTTCTAAATGAAGTCATGAAAACGAGGCAGATATCAGTTGTCTGCCCCAGACACAGATATCGAACATTATCGATCAGATACTCATCGGGTTATTACATATGCAGAATGGTCAATTTAGATATGTGACAATGTTTAGAACTTTTGATGCAACATTCCTTAAACTTTATCGTTTTATTTTATTGTTATACCCCGCTTTTCAAGCGGGGGTATATAGTGATTGGGGTGTCCGTCCTTCCGTCCATCCTTCCGTCCATCCTTCCGTCCGTCCTTCTGTCTGTCCGTTACAACTGAGGGTACCCATCACTTATCTGCTACTCCTCCTAAACCACTGAATAGATTTTCATGAAACTTTAACACAGTCTTTTTGACATAATGTAGATGTGCACCTTTTATTTGAGAGCTTGATTTAATTGATTTTGGGGGTTTCCTATAGCAAAACATGGAATCAGCCATTACATTGCAAGGGGTACCCATCTCTTATCTGCTACTCCTCCAGAACCACTGTATAGATTTTCATTAAACTTTAACACAGTCTTTATGACATAATGTAGATGTGCACCATCCATTTCAGAATTTGATTTGATTGATTTTTTGGGTTTCCCATAGCTAAAAATTGACTCAGCCATTACATTACAAGGTACCCATCTCTTATCCGCTACTTCTCCTAAACCACTGAATAGATTTTCATGAAACTTTCACACAGTTTTTGTCGCGCCCGCGACGAAAGTCGCAGAAAGCGAGACATAGGCGTGCAAAGTATGACGGCGGCGGCGATGTAAACTCAAGTTATTATATAGAAACCTTTGATGTAGGAACTTCATATTTGGTCCATAGGTAGCTTACGGTGAACCCTATCTGTCGGACCCAAAATCATGTGACCTTGACCTATATTTCGCGGCCCAGTGACCAGGTTAAGTTTTTTTGCTTAAGTCCATTTCTCAATAACTACAAGCTAGAAGTCAATGATTTTTAGCTCGCAAGGACGAATGTCCGGAGAGCTATTGTCATACCCCCGGCGTCGGCGTCGTCAGCAAAAACTTTAACCTTGCTTGTGAAATGGAGACCTTAAGAGTTGGGATGTAGATATTTAGTGTGTAGCTTCCTTGCAATGAGAGCTTTCTTTTGGCAACATATTTGTAGACATTTTGACCTTGACCTTGCCCCTAGGGCAATATATAAAAAACTTTAACCTTACCTCTAGAAGGCAGGCTTTTAGTGGAAGGGTGTTCATATTTGGTATGTGACTTGCTTATGATGAGAGCTTTCTAGCGGTACCATATTTGTAGACATTTTGACCTTGACCTTTCCCTGAGGGCAGTTTTTGAAAAACTTTAACCTCTAGAAGGTAGGCTTTTAGTAGTAGGGTGTTCATATTTGGTATGTGACTTCCTTATGATGAGAGCTTTCTAGTGGTACCATCTTTGTAGACATTTTGTCTTTGACCTTTCCCTGAGGGCAATGTTTGAAAAACTTTAACCTTGCCTCTAGAAAGTAGGCTTTTAGTGGTAGGGTGTCTATATTTGGTATGTAACTTCCTTTTGATGAGTGCTTTCTAGTGGTACCATATTTGTAGACATTTTGACCTTGACCTTGCCCCTAGGGCAATATATAAAAAACTTTAACCTTACCTCTAGAAGGCAGGCTTTTAGTGGAAGGGTGTTCATATTTGGTATGTGACTTGCTTATGATGAGAGCTTTCTAGCGGTACCATATTTGTAGACATTTTGACCTTGACCTTTCCCTGAGGGCAGTTTTTGAAAAACTTTAACCTTGCCTCTAGAAGGTAGGCTTTTAGTGGTAGGGTGTTCATATTTGGTATGTAACTTCCTTATGATTACAGCTTTCTTCTGGTACCATACTTTTAGACATGTTGACCTTGACCTTGCCCTGAGGGCAATTTTTTTTAAAACTTTAACTTTGCTTCTAGAATTAAGATGTTTAGTGGTAGTGTGTTCATATTTGTTATGTGACGTTCTTTTGATGAGAGCTTTCTAATGGTACCATATTTATAGACATTTTGACCTTGACCTTGCCCTGAGTGCAATTTTTTAAAAACTTCAATTTTGCTTCTAGAATTAAGTTGTTTTGTGATAGGGTGTTTATATTTCATATGTGACTTTCTTGTGAAGAAAGCTTTCTTTCGAATTTATTGTGCATTGAGGTTACTGGAATCCCCTGCGAGCTATGTTGTCTTCTGACAACTCTTGTTGGTATATACATGATATAGCTTTGTCTTGGTTAGTACATGTCAGTCTGCCATATGGCTTTTGATCTTGACCTCAATTTCACGGTCCAGTGACCAGGTTAAGTTTTTTTGCCCCTGTGGGGGGGGGGACATATTGTTTTACCCTTGTCCGTCCGTCCGTCCGTTCGTCTGTCCGTACGAATGAAAAACACAACTTTTCATGTTTTTTAGAAAGTTTGCAAACAAATTCCAACTACTTTAAAGGAATCAAACTTACAATAAGTAGATGTGCACACACATATCTTTTGGAATTTTCATAAGGGCTGCGGTTGCCATGGAAACTGAAAAAAAGGCTGGAAAATTCAAAGTGCTTTAAATTTGATGAAACTTTACAAGAAGGATGTCTAGCACCCATAGAAATGATTTTGGGTCTCAGAATTTTCAAAATGGCCACCGTTGCTATGGAAACTGGAAAAAAGCGGGAAAATTCAAAGTGCCTCAAAATAGATGAAACTTTACAGGAAGATTGCCTAGTACCCATAGAATTGATTTTCAGGATCAGAACTTCCCTCTTATATCTTTTGAAAAAAGGGGAGGCATATCATTGTGTCCATTCTTGTACTGTGTCAACACCTGTATTGTGTCAACACACTCTTAAATTTGCTTTTGCCATATTGATTCAGGGTTCAATGAGGGGGCGCATAATTGGTTGCCATTCGGCAACAGCTCTAGTTTTGCTTAAGTCCATTTCTCAATCACTACAAGCTAGAAGTCAGTGATATTTGGTATATAGCTTTGTCTTGGTTAGTACATGTCAGTCTGCCATATGGCTTTTGACCTTGACCTCAATTTCATGGTCTAGTGACCAGGTTAAGTTTTTTTGCTTATGTCTGTTCCTCAATAACTACAAGCTATAGGTCAATGATATTTGGTATATAGCTTGGTCTTGGTCAGTACATGTCAGTCTGCCATATGGCTTTTGACCTTGACCTCAATTTCA
>MJUU01027741.1:6475-28403 GCA_002080025.1 Modiolus philippinarum
TTTTTTTTTCACACAAATGTGTTTGGATATTTCTTCTTTGTGTGCTTCTATGATGTAGTGAAATATTTCTTCGAAACAGTAAAAGTTCCATTCACAAAGTAACAAAATTGCTGCTGACACGGTCCATTTTACTACAAAAGTAACATATAATACTTCAAGTTGCAAAAACATAATAAAATTGCATGGAATGGCTAAATACTTCTACTTTTAATAAAAAAGTAATACGTCAGTCAGCCTACAACTGTGTTCTTGATAAAACAGTAATCAGACCTACAGTACTACCGTAAACAGTATACAGTTGACAATCTTATTAAAATGATATTTTCGTCATCAAAAAGAAAGTGCATATGATTATCTAGCTTTGAATATGCAGATGATAATACAATATACTAACTATGTGAATATAAAGACAGATAAGTACACATGAGCAAAGAAATAGCTCTCTTTATGTTTTATAACTGTTTATATAGACTTTTAAACTTGAAATCAACAGGTTACTTGTAAATAATATCATCTTCGGATACATCAATCTTTCATACACGATTGGCGAACTTTACAAACTTAAAAAGTCTCCTAAGTCAAAGACAATATGTAAAAAACTTACAGGACATGTATACTGTTTCACATTTTTTCCTGTAAAAACGTTCTACAGCCTACAGAAACCGTAAGACAAATATTTCAGGCGCAAAGGTTCCTATACTGTGAGATTGCTTGCCTCTATCGAAAAGATTCTGCACAAAAACAACGTACTAAGTTTTCGGTGATGATTTTTCTTAGTGAACAGGGAAGAAATCAGTCGTCTTTTTCTGCCATTACGTCTATGTTGACTAGGTGTCTTTCGTTATAATTCAAAATATCTAGGTTAGGTAATCATTGGCGTCATTAAGGGACTGGTATTCTCCAAAACACCCAAAAATATGCTGGACAGACAAAAACTTCACACAGCGAATGTTGGTAACAAATTGTTTCACGAAGTAAGATTTCCTACTTCCAGTTGGTCCAGCAATAACACTGGTAAACCGATGAATTTATGGCATATATTGGTTAGGGTCATGTTTATCAGCACACCAATAGTATAGTAGTACAGACTGTCCATCGGCCTTATCCAGAATATCATGTCTTCATGTTGATTATCTTCGGTCCGTGGTTTGTTATTAAACTTCTAATAGGACGATTGTTTGAGTGACCTTTTAGTTAATTGCGGACTGTGGAATGTTCTTTGTTTGATAGACACACTACTTGGATGTTTATTCCGAAAATGTCTAATCATATGGCATCTTTTCGAGCAAATGTGAATCCACATGTTGGACACGTTGTAGAATTGATCCGGTCTTTTTGACGGTCGTAGATGAACTGTGAAAAAAAAAACTAACTACAGTTTTATATTTTTTGTATTTTGAACCATTGGGCCGATGCCACTGCTGGTGAACCAGAGGTCCCCGGGGGTATTCACAAGCCCGATAGTCAGACTTGTCTCACATGACAATTTTACCTTGCGTGCTATACAAATTAACTGTTTTTATCCAAATTCTAACCACTTAAAAATACTGAGACTTCATTCCGTGTATGGCACTCGGTAGATGTCCTTGGTACTGGATTTGGCTTCCTATTTCGATTTTTTTGGTAATGAGTACTTCTTTTGTGACAACTTTTGGATTATGGCTTTCCATATTATTTGATATTAATGCTGCTGATGAGAGGTAACTCCTTGAAACACGTGTACAGCATAACGAAATTTACTGTTTGGAGTAAATACGCATGAGACAAAGTCTCAACAAACCCATGGTGAACAAGCAATGGAGTAAGGCTTTTATTGTTGTTCATCATCTTTCTCCG
The DNA here is from genome assembly GCA_002080025.1 of Modiolus philippinarum. NCBI lineage: Eukaryota > Metazoa > Mollusca > Bivalvia > Mytilida > Modiolidae > Modiolus > Modiolus philippinarum. The sequence continues at coordinate 8,312 of MJUU01027741.1, forward strand.
CCTAAAACATCTTCAAAGAAGTCTTTAAAGTCTCCTCAGCTCTCATCCTAGTGGCTTTCTCCATCATTGTCTGGCAAAATCTGTCTTATCTTGTTTTGAAGTTTCTTCTGCACTGCCTTTTATAGTACACTGACGTTGTCTCCATGATTGTGATTGGTTTGTAATTTTTGTAAGGCGGCTTCTGATTTGTCACTGTTTCAACCCTCTGATTGGTTAATCCATCTTAAATGGAAAATTTTGATTGCAAAAGACATTTCACAATGCTGGTCAGTCGTTAACATAATGACCACTAATTTATTTGCCTTTCTTCAAAAATAGCAAACATGATCAGCTTGTAAACCTCAAGACTGCCCACGACTGAATGAATAATTCATCCATCTGAAAGTCCCTTTATTTATTTACCTTCAACCACTGGGGGACACCTATAGCTGGATCTCCTACCTTTGGGAACCAGTTACTGATTGAAATCAGTTGAAACTTTAATGATTGGGAACCATTTAAAAACCATTTGAACTCTAACCATTCCGTCTTTAACAATTTTGCAACTCCAACCATTGACGTTTTCTGGAAGTCCATTCACCATCATCTTTCTTGTGTATAACATTAGATTTTTTTAAAGGCCCCTCTTTGACTCGTTTTTCCAAATGATAGGACGCTTTTACTTTTTCTCCACTTTTTCTATTTCTCTTTTCAAAATTTTGTGATCAGGAAACATTCCACTCTTGAACGATCTTGAAAGAAGTAGCCTTTTAATGCACTGAATTATAAGTCAATCTACGTTTAAATACAACAGTTGGGAGTCTTACCTTCCAAAGTTCAAATCTATAGTGATGCTGTATACACTTTACCAGCCAATACACGTCTCTTTAAGTAAAAGGACGAGAAGCCATTCTTTTACTACATGTAAGTAAAGACTTGGTTGTCTACTGTCCTGAAGCCTCGGTTGATGTCAGTACTGGAACTTCTCGCAAGCAACACATCCATATATTTCTCTTTTCTCACGTTGTTTGATCAATATTGATTCCTTGTCGTCGTCTCCAAAGAAGTAGGAGTATTGCCTCTTGTTGCGCAAAGCAATCATTCCAACTCAGATATACTCTTCCTTGAACAATCCAGGAGTCCTTTTGTCGTACACTGCAGGGACTGGAGTTTCTTGTTTTAGAAACGAGTTCGTCTTCTCTATTTCATACCTCAGAATCATCTCGATCTGGCTTGACCACCTCTTCCAAAGAATCTGCAGAAAGAATCATGTTCTTACTGTCTAAATCCAACGAGCAGTACTGGAAGTTCTTCCGGTCTGTAAACGCATCAAAGAAGTCATATTACAACTTTGCCATCTTTCCATATCGCTACACGATAAATCTAGTTTGCAGTGGAAGGTCAAGATGTATCATCTTGCTTTTTATTTCAAACTCAAATGTCGTCCAATCCACCTGAATGCATCTATGAGAGGATGGGTCCACCATTTGTCGACTCACTTGCTTGTCCCGTCAAAACAACATATTGAACAGCATGGTTCTCAACATTTGTCACAGTCTTTCCATATGATTAATTGCTTGCCAATTTCACCGTCTAAGCTACAGTTTTCTTGTTGTCATCCGCGTCTGGCTCGTCAGGGATCAATCACTAAATCTCCAAACTTATGGAAGCATCTAGTTTTGTGAAAACTCCACCGTTGACGAACATTCGTCATGTGCAATCCATGTTGCAATAAAACTTCGTGATGATCAAGACCTTCCGGCTAAACTTACTTTCTATGAAAATGATCCACTTCTGGTTTATGATTCCTTTTTCCTCATTCTTACTTTCTTGTTCTCACTAACGTTCTTGTGGTTTCCTATATCTGGACACTTCTGCATTCTAGAGGCATCTCCGAAAACTTCTCTTTCAGGTGATAAGGCACATCCAAGTCGTTTATTACAGCAACAAAATCTTAGTTCTCCATTACAGCATTGTAAATGAAAGCTTCTTACATCTTGAACTGGTCATCACTTTGTCTCTTTCTGTCTTTCACAATAACTTTCACAATCGGATCTTTTTTCTTTCTCTGTTCTCAATAACAATTCCACGTTTCACATTATAGCCATTCTTCTCCAGGTTCTGCTGCTTTGCTGCGTTTGCTGGTATCGTTGTTCCATCATCTAGCCCGCTTAATATGTCTTCCTATGATTCAATTGACTGACATGGTGTCCATGCCAAAAGACACTCCGTAAACTCATACACCATGTTTATATCCTGTACGTTACCATCAACGGGTGATCTCATACCAATTAGCTTCTCCTTATCGTGTCTGATGTGGTAACTAGTATGGTTAACTTTCCAGTCCAACCATTCGATGACCACCCTCTCGTTCAGTTTGGGAAACTCTCATTTCGGAAACAGGTCTCGCTTTTCCGGCACATAAACTGTCCAGTTGGCACCTTATGAATAAGACACCACATGACCTAGGCATTGGCTTCATATCCGATGATCATCTTGCAGGATATGGGCTTCTTATGGTGGGGACGTCTTTTTCGTGCTGTCGATGAAGCACCTCTATCTGCTATTATTTAACAGTTGGGACAGACATACGTCCTTTTCATCAGGCAAGGAAAAATGTCTGCTGATCAAGTCCTGGAACATTTACCGGTAGTTCAAGGTCAGTCGTGATACTTGGATTCCATTTTTGAAGGTGTCCACGCTCTGGATGTGATTTTACTTGTACTTCCTCTTGGTGGCTTTCAACATAGGTTCCACAACTTTGTCTTTGTACAAAACCAGGCACTCCCTCATGCTGATTATGTGCTAGTCGTGCATACTCTCTGGCACAGCCAGTACTGTTCTTCTGCGATGGCTTCCAACATAGATTTCATATTTTTGTTTTCGTATCAAACCAGAAACTCTCTCATGCTGGTCATCTGTTGGTCTTCCCATACTCTCTGGCACAGCTGGTACTCTTCTTCTGTAATTTTGCTGTTCTTTAAACTGCTGAAGGAGGCTAGCAGCTTGTTGGCTTCCAATATCTCTAAGGACGTCACTCACCCTTAAGAGAAAAATCTCTTCTCCTTCGTTAAACTTTACGTACAAATAAATAAGTAAGAAATCCAAAATTCAACCGAATAAGAAACCATAGATGAGATCGGATGCACCGGTAGAGTAAGCATCTCCTGCTTTTCATAAGACACCCGCCGTGTTGAACATGTCAGTTCCGGTGGTAAAGACAAATCCGGTCGAGGAAAAAACGTTTTAGCTGTAAAGGGAAAGATCTGTTATCATCTGATAAACTCTTTCAGGTGACGTTCAAACTTATGCTGCATCTTGTATAAGTAGTGCATCTTCTCCTTCCGTTCTCCCTCTTCGTCACTCAACCCATCTAAGTAGTCGTCAAGTCTTTCATGGATCTCATGGACACATGTTCGTACTTCTCCCCATTAGTCTTTTGTAAGCAGCTGTCAGATAGCTCAAACAGGAATCCACCATCTTCCTGGAATCATCCTCTGCGACAAAGCACACTGTATTCGTGTACCAAAGCACGCTGGAACACACAGACACGCTGTGCAAGACATGCTGACTATTCTATTTTCTTTGAAGGTCTTCAGTCTGTAGTTAGCAGAATAACCACAAGTGGCTCTGATAGTATAGTTCCGGTACTCCGCTGCTATGACGATAGACTAATCTTTCTTTCAACTGCTCAAAGATCGTAGGCTGGATCTGCTACACTCCTCAAGAACACTTGTAGATGACATCCCCATTGCAGGGCATCTCCCATAATCTGTCGCACTTGCATCACATGTAACTTTGACTATGCTTCTCCTTATCTGCATGCGATGTAGCTAAAATTCTGTTCATGCAAGTTCAGGTTCATCATGTCGTCATGTTTATAGGAGGACCATTACATACAATCAAGCTGCAACATCTCTCTTTCCTGTCTGCTGCAGGTCGTATAAGAAAGCGGTGAACTTGAAAAACTGCTCCAAAACCATCCAGTCGTCTAAGCACTCACTCCAAAACATCGCGTCTGCTGAGCTGCTCGATGACCTTCTCCAAATCTTCTGCTGAGCTGCTCGATGAGCTTCTCCAAATCTTCTGCTGAGCTGCTCGATGACCTTCTCCAAATCTTCTGCTGTTCTGATGCAATGCGGTGTCTAAAAAACTGGCGTTGTTTTAGCTAGGATATTTGTAGCGTAGCTCTTCGGTCTCGGCCTGTCTCATGATAAAGCTAAAAGACATGTTTATCTTCTCATCTGTGTGGCCTGCTGGCTGATCGGATATTTCGCCGTCTTCTCAGATGTAGAATCATATAAGTGTTTAAGTGTGAAGTGATACAGATCATGCAAAAGGTTACCGCTAGTCTCTTCTGTATGCATCGACTTCCAGTACCTCAGGTTCAAGGTCATTTTCTATTGATATACCGGCAACATCACTGGTTCTACAGAACTGGGTGATTCTAGATGGTTTTGTGCATGACTGCTTCACCATAGTTCTGACTCTCGTGCTAGATGTCTCTGTATTGTTGGTTTCCTTGGGATGTTGTCGCTCATGCTAAGCACGGGGACGTTCTAGGCTTGACTGGTTATTAATATAAAGCATATTCCTAACATCCAATGTGGTAGCTGTGGGCCGCTTCATTCTTCTCTGGAATCAGTAAATACCATCACACACACTGCAGCTGTTCATAGTCTGCTCTGACTTCTGCCCTTTACTTCTTGTGGGTCTTTCTATGCTTTTCTAGGGCATCCTTCTTGGTTAAATCTCGTCACAGGTACAAGCATCTGCATCAGCTAGATGTCTCTCCATGTGACGTCACAAGTTTCTTTTCTCCGTGACCTACGTAGGAGAACATGGTGACTGGTATTATAATGTTCAGAACGAAACTGGGCAGTAGTAAACTCTTTTATTTATAATATACATCCTTGTGTGAGAAAGGAGGAAAGGGGGAAGAAATGGAGAAAGGAGAAAAGGGGGCAATAAAATGAGAAAAAAGCATGAAAAAAGGTGACCTGGGTAAAGGGGAATGAAAAGGATAGACAGGTGAAAGAAGGGAGGGGACGGAAGGAAGGAGAAAGACACCCATATGTCTGCTTCCATATTTGTGATCTCCATGGAAAATTCTGCAAATAGTTCAATTCAATTCAAAGTTTTATTTAAAGTCGATACATATACAAAAGTTCAACACAAGCTTTTTAATAAGCTTTTAACATCGACTATCAAATGGCAAAACAAGCATGCGAAGACAATACACAAAAAGACATACAAACAGTAAAATATCAGTGATATTAGCATTTGTCACAAAATTTACATAAAAAGAGCATGCATACATTAAAATATGAAGAAACCTACAGATATTTACGCACATAATGACATATCAGTAAAATAAAAACATGCAAACAATTAGCGTGCATTATTTACATATAAATATGAAAAAGAAAGTAAATGGGGTAAATGTCAAGGAGACAACATCCCATATCCAGGTTAAAACGACAAAAAAAACCCCAAAAAAACCCCAAAACCCCAAAACATCTAGGGGTCACCATATGGTCTTCAACACAGTGAGGAACCTCACACCATATAGTAAGCCCTAAATGGCCCCGAAAAGGTAAAAAAAGTGTATAAATCAATGGAAACACCCACATCCAATAACCCAAATATCAAGAAACTAAAATTTTATAAGAAGACAAAGACAACCCAATGACCAACATATTCCTGACTTGGGACAGGCGCGAAAATTGCGGTGGGGTTAAACTCGTTTTTTTTTGGGGTCCAAACCCTCCCCCTATGTGTTGTGAATGGCTAAAAATAAATACACAAAAAGACTCACAGTAAAAATCAAACTAGAAAAAAGTCCAACTTATCAAGACGAGTACCCTTACAATGAAGTACATAAAACATGAAGACAATACACACAGGTACTGTCCGGACAAATGCTCGCAGTTACTGACAGCTAGCTAAGGACATAATTTCCGTTGACTATGATATCAAGCCTTCTTACATATGAAATTTCAATTGAAATACTTCTAAATAGATTTGGTATAACAACATCATCAATTATGAAAGAAGAACATGATATTGTGCAATGCCAAATACTGCCAATATGAAAAATTGTTTAAATTTAGTTATGGTGTAAAGCATTTAGGAGATGATCAATATTTTTGCCAACAAAAACCAGAAGTAAAAATTTAACAACAATGTTGTATTTATATCCTTTATGAATAAGTTTGTTCAAAACACCTACAAGGCAAACATGCGAAACAGAAAGCACTAATAATATGCAAGTATAATCTTCAAAAAATAAGCACAACTAAAAGCTATCAAAGCTCACAAGAAATAAACAAGATATCAATTAATTAATCAATTAATAGCAGCATATTATATATATATAAACGCTGGCACATCATTCGCAAAGCATCTGCTGTTACAGTAAGCAAAACTGAGAAAAAAAGGCAAAATGAAGGGTACAGAAAAAAGATATATGCAGGCACAGGATTGGCATGAGCCGCCCATGCTTGAATTGGTTTTTTAAATGTTCAAGAGATGACTCTTGCCAACACCTGTCTGGCAACTAATTCCAAATTTGTGCTGCATTATATCTAAAAAATTTAAGGCCATACCTAGTGGTTCGAACTATTGGTAAATTTACTGTTTGATCAAAATGCTGATTTTACAATAGTTATAGATTTGATTGATTGTATCCTTTCCTTCCTATTTTTCCTTCTCTTTTCTATTTTATTCAACCAATATTGTTATTGTTATCGTTTGATATCATTAAATTAATCATATCAAAAATGTACTGACATTTTGAAAATATTTTAAGTGAGAATTATGTTTTGTGTACATGATATTTAACTATTACCTTTTGTTACTTTTCTATTCTTATCAACATTTCTTAATGTATATTGTATCTATATTGCTGCTATATTGTATAATATTTGTTCTGTTGTAAATTGAAGGGAGAGGGCTTTAAATAATGTTGTTATAACTTGTGCCCGATCCCTTTGCTTTATTTGCAATAAAATATGTTTAATTCAATTACTGTTTGTTGAGACCTGAAATTATAATTTTGAAATTTTATGTCAATCAAATTATGTAAATAGTGTATATTTATCGTAAATGAATCAGTTGTTTGAAAGAACATATTGAACAACCCAGAATTTCTGATTTTTATATCGTGCAAAGATCTTTTTTTCTGTTTGAGATTAATTTCAAGTTTATCTTGAAAAAAAGGCAACATTTAAAGGGTATTGAGAACGTACAAAGAGGGGCAACGAAGCAAATACCCTCGCTAAAAACATGGAGTACAAAGACAGATTGAAAAAAAAAATAAAAATGCCTACTTTGCGATGTAGACACCTCAGGGGTGACATGATAGAAGTTTTCAAAATTCGACCCATATGTCACTGAAGGTATATTAGATCTTGACACTAGTGACAGCTGAGAACAAGGGGACACAGATACAAACTTAAGAAAAAGTTCTACAGAACAAACATCAGGAAACATTTTTTTTACCCACAGAGTAGGTGGTAGACCTGTGGAATTCGCTAGCCTCACATGTAGTAGAAACAGTTTGAAATGCTGGGAACACCAGAGAGTGTGCAAGACTGTATACCACCGGGAAGACACAACCAAGTTAGAAGTGCACAGAATGAAGTAGAGGTGGATACAGTGGCGGAGACGCCAGCGTCCATAAGCGACCTAACCTAACCTAGTGAGAGCAATACACGTGGAGCAATATTTTGGGATGGAAAACGTGGGTGCAGGACAACTCGGCCCGCGGACAACTCGGATTATTATTAGAACAGTGTACATAGTAAATGAACTTTTGTAAATAACCCGTTGTACAGATACGTGCGATAGTTACACACAATGAAAGTGACAAGTTTTTATAGTTTTTAACGCATCACCTCTCAGTCTACAGAAGTGGGGAAGATATGGTATAGGTAATCTAGCTGGTAGGTAATCTCGGACCAGGACCACACGGAAAGCGTGCCTCTTACGCAGAAAGCGTGAGACTTGACATGTATGAGACATTAACAGGAATTCAGTGTCTTAAATTGAATTATTTATGATATTTACAGTAATTCACGATTTACGGGGAAAAAAATCGTCTCTTTGTCCAGCTTTTGTTTTTGTTTAGTAACCGGAAGTCGTTTCGTCCTTTCTGCGCATTCGCAGCTGTATGATGCAAAACGTGGTTCTGGATTGAAATAAAAAACCCAACTGAATACAGATTAACAACGACACATTAAATCAGGTATTATGCTGTTTGATTACTTACTGCCTAATGAAGCTGATGTGCTATCAACCAAGTTGGATGCAGTCATAGTTGAAGTGCTGCAAAGTAGTTTCCCCAGGGGCAGGTGACGCTATCATTTATTCAAATAGTATTTTGCGAGTAACACAATGGAACAGGATAATATATTACTCTAATCATCTTATTGTCCAAAATGATACTTTTATTTCGACTGTCCTGCTAATTAAACGATCATTTCTGTAGTAAACACTTGACAATCGATGATCGCCGGTAACTGGTATAAACTCTGAATTCAATAACGTTATTGAATTTGGTAACTCTGTCTATATATTCAACCAAAAATTGGCCAAAATTTTAATTTTAAATTTTCAAATATTTTCTTAATGTTTTGTAAGCTGTTCTGTTTCAACAACATGTATATAAATTTTTATTACAATCTGCAGCCAAATAAGAAAGTTTCACTAAGGTTACCAAATTCGGTAACTCATGAGATAAGGGTTTACATAGGGATATCTCATGGATCCATCAGTTAAGGCCTTGTCATTTTTTATTCCATAGATGGATTTTGATNTTCCTAAACTCACCTTAAGTAACGTTTTTGGTTTCAGGGTACACCAAATTTTTCCTCATTTCCGGTAGCGAAAATTTTAAAGCAACACCCCTACCATAGGAGCGAGCTTCGCTCGCTTATTACTCTAATCATCTTATTGTCCAAAATGATACTTTTATTTCGACTGTCCTGCTAATTAAACGATCATTTCTGTAGTAAACACTTGACAATCGATGATCGCCGGTAACTGGTATACAAGGGAGTCACAAATTCTTCGAAAATCCCTCTTGGGCTTTATTATAATGTTGCTTTCTTGTTTGATCTGTTTGAAAATGTTTTTACAAAGACTGATAAAAGGCCCACTTTCATGGTTTCATGGGCTTAATTTTCAATGGTTCTCCCCTCATTTCGAACATCTTTCGGTCTAAACAATAATGTAATAAAGAACTTTGAACTGTAACCCACAGCCCTCTATGTTTCCTTGAGGGTTACAACCTGGTTCCTATCGAGCATAATGGACAACCCCTTGTGATTTCTCAAATGGACTTTTCTTGTATTCATTCTATTGTAACAGCAAATCCACGATTGTGAATGAAATGAGGAAATGACATTTTTGCCTCCACAAAACTGTCATGACTGTTAGGTTATGGAGATAATCTTACCTGGTATGGAAGTTTATATGACTCTTTCTTTTTGTCAACACATAAAAAGAGAAAAACAAAATTCTGCAAACTTGGAATCTGATTTTGGTAAATTGTCTGAAAGTGTCAGAGACCACTTATTTTTTTTTAATTTAATTACCTATTAACCAATACTGTAAGAATTTGTTTCAATTAGTGCAATCATTTTCTCCAATTGAATTTCCAAAATAATTAATTCAAAAAGTGGAAAATTTCCTGAAAGTGTCAAAGACCACTTATTTTTTGAAATTCTACTAAGCAACACCACTTAGCTTTTAGAGTTTGCTTTTATTAGGACAGAAATTTCCCCTAATCAAATTTCAAAAATATTGGATTCCAAATTGTCAAAGACCATTAATTCTTTTATTCTGCATGAAACCACAGTTTAAAAATTTATTGTAACTAGAACAAACATTTTCACCCATTTTATTTCAAAAAATTATTTGATTCCAAGGTTTGATAAATTTCCTGAAAGTCTCATGGAGCACTTATTTTTTTAGAACTCTGTATTATCATATATTCTTGAATTCCTGTAAGTAATAGAGTGATCATCAATGATTTGATTCAAAGAATTTACAGAAAAATTATGCTAACAGTGTTGCATAAAGTTCTGTTTTTTGTGTTAAATAGGGAATGTTTGGATTTCTGTCTTTTCAGACAGTCATTATTCTAGTTTATGTATGTTATTGTTTGTTTTCTTTAGAACTTAATACCACGCAATGGCAGATACAGAAAACAAACCTCCAAGTGAAGATGTTGACATGAAGGCTGGTGGTGATGCTGAAACTAACGAAAAACCAGCAAATGGTGAAGTTAAAAAAGATCCTGAGCCTGAACCGGAACCTGAAGTTCTAGGACCACCTAATGGTTTAGAGAAAAAAATTATTAAGCAAATGGAGGTAAAAAGCATATACATATATAATCAAGTATGTATTCAAATCTAGTTAGAACCAGAACCTTGTCTCTGAATGCTCATTCAATGGGAGAAAATCTAAATTTATAAAATAGACTAGTAAATTTTTATTAGTGAAGACTGATATTTTCAGGAGCATCAGATATATGTCATTGCATTGGGATCTTTCCAGGTGTGTAATTATACACCTACCTCACGATTCGATACGTATCATGATACAAGGGCTATGGTTCGATGCGTTTCGATTCGATTCATTCTTGCGTCATTTTTATCAGTGACAGCTAGGAAGATGACAATATTTATTCTATGATGTGTATATAATTATTGTTAACTACTTTAAATGTTAATTGTACCAGTTGATTTAGCATTTTGCAGTGTTTTTCCATTGTAAAAAGTAATCCAGTGAATTGTTTGCTCCAACAACCATAGTTCTGATACTTAAAACTAATCGCAGATCTTTATTATTTAGTGATTTTTAGCAATCTCAAGGTAGAAGTGTAAGAAAATCTAAGTAATTGTAAATAATCCTCTCTGTTCAAAAGCTGTCTGAGATATATAAGCTCTGAACATTCCTTATTTGAAGCAAAAAAAACTGGTCGGCAAGTCGGATCTTTTTACACACCCGTAGTTGGTTTTGTTCGTTACTGCACTTTATCGGTAATTAGTCATACTGCTAAAAGCGGAAGTTTACATTAGAGTTGTTTTCTTCAACAAAATGAAGATTTTCGGCTTATGTTGCCAACTTCTTGTGAATATTTTGAAGTATATAGTTAGTGATTACATACATAGGCACATTTATAGTGGAAAGATGTTATTTGCATGGACTACGCTGCAATCACGGGTCATTTTGCCTGCAGTTGAGTTGTTAGCTTTCGTTTGTAACATACTGAACATTCTGGATCGAAAACGAATCGAAATACGGGTTTAAAGAACCGAAAATCGAACCGAACAAAAAAATCGCAGTTCATTGAAACTTCGGTGAATCGTTACCCCCCAAGATCTTTCTCCTTTATTTATATTGTGAAGAGGGTAATTTTACGTACAGAGACAATAAAACTCTTATTGGATATGAATACGGATAACTATTTTATTTATAGTGAAATAAAATAATATGAGGTACATTAGGTTCTTCAGGCACATTAATTACCCTTCGATATTACGCAACATGTCACAATGTGATGCAGTTTGGTTGCATAGGTTTTTCCCAAAGCACATATTGTTGTGGTTGTTTTCATATGAAAAAAATATTTGGACATTTTTAAGTCTCTGTCTAGTGATGCTATCATTCAGTGTTTTTTTGTGACTTGTTGGTACATTGCTCCAAATATCATGCCTACAATCACGATTTTACCATACCATGCTTATACTGGGTAAATTTCAAGAGGTTCTAATTTAAGCTGTATTTGTGGAGATTATGAAACATGAAAATGAAAACTCTATAAATTAAAATCTTTTTATTTCTTTGCAATAAATTGTAAATTTTGAAAATCAATGACTGCTTAAATATGTTGATATCCCTCTTTAGAGTAAAAAATCTCAAATTTTTTTGAATCTTCAAAAAATTTCCCTCTATGATACGGTAGTAAACAAGATTGTGAAAATTGTTACAAAGGCTTCTCAGATGAGGTTTATAACTATTGTCAACATGTATGGTATTTTTTGTGTATTTCAGTACTACTTTGGAGATGTAAATCTACCCAGAGACAGGTATCTACAGGAACAGATCAAGTTAGACAATGATGGATGTATCCTTTATACAACAAAATATGTACATGCTACAAGATCGTTTATACATGTACCAATGTCTTTGAAATCTAGAGCTTAGTACTATAAAAAATAAAATTCAATTATACAGACTTGCATAAACTTAGGATTTTTTAAGAATTAACCTACTATTTTTGACCTAAGAGAGTCTGATAAAGAATATAATAGTTAGACTATCTTCCCAAAATCTGTAGATACTTCGAGATCCTTTTATACCAATTTTATTATCAAGACAATTTTTTGACATGAAATAAAAAAAAATAGTGAATTATGCATTAACGCATCCAGCCTACTCATAGACAGAAAATTTGAAATATATATTAAATTTATAACAAGGATTAGAAATGTTATTTGGTTAATTAAAATGCAAGAAGTCAGATACTGACCTCTATTATTGAGATATGAACATTTGTATTCTGGTGAAATCCACAATTTGTATGGACTCTTTGAGATTTGTTCTAGTCACAATTAAAGTCAATGTACATGTACTTATATTCTTAAATTTACCTTAACACTTAACTAGGGGTAGCCCTTGCTGTCTTCACAAGATTCAACAGACTAAAGGCCTTGACAACAAATCACAACATAATTCATAAAGCTCTAAGGAAGGCTGATTCTGGTCTCATAAATGTAAGTATAGTGAAACCTGTCTTAACCAAACCCAATCTTAACTGTCTAGGTCTTGACAACAAATCACAACATAATAAATAAAGCTCTAAGGAAGGCTGATTCTGGTCTCATTAATGTAAGTATAGTGAAACCTGTCTTAACCAAACCCTATCTTAACTGTCTAGGTCTTGACAACAAATCACAACATAATTCATAAAGCTCTAAGGAAGGCTGATTCTGGTCTCATTAATGTAAGTATAGTGAAACCTGTCTTAACCAAACCCTATCTAAACTGTCCAAGTCTTGACAACAAATCACAACATAATTATACCCCATGCAACGAAGTTGCAGAGGGTATATAGTTTTTGACTGGCTGTCCGTCAGTCAGTCATCACTGATGGTACATCATTTGTCCGGATAACTCCTCCTACAGTTTTTATGGTAGGAAGTTTTTCTATTGCAGGTTGATTGTGAATATATCAAAGATGTGCATACTACTTTGATTTTGATTTTTGATAATTTTTCATCAAAATACACATGGTTGAACTTAGGGCTGTTCCAGAAAAGTTGGTCTGGGACCCTTTGAAGGCACTTTATATAAATTGCTATGGGTGGTTGTGTTTTCATCATCTTTTTGTATTGTACATATGGGGAAGAATTCTATGGGTGGTGGGGGTCAATAAAAAGTGCCTTCAAACCCCCCATGTCATTTTTTCTGGAACAGCCCTTAGTCATTTTTTATGNAAAATATTGTTTGATAGTTCAGAAAAATACACATTGTTGAACTTTGCCATTTTTGGGTGGGCTATTGCTTATAAGGGTACATTATTTGTCCAGACATCTTCTCCTACAGTTTTCTACATAAAAAGTTTTTATATTGTAAATGAATGGTAATGTCAAAGATGTGTATGACATTTGAATTTTGAGTTCGAGTAAATTATGAGAAAAATTCACATCCTGGTCTTTGTCACTTTAATGCAAAATATATTGCTTTAAGGTTACATTTCAATTTCAAGGGTACATGTTTTGATCAGATGACACCTACAGTTTATGACAGTTTTCTAGATATTGTTATGTAAGAAATGTGCATGCATAAGAGTTGTGATGATATTTTATTTCATAGTTCAACAGTGGTTGCGGTAGCTTTAATTTTTAAGCGTGAAAAAAACGCGAAGGTCCCAAAAATTTGCGTGCAACATCAAAACGTTTGCGTGCAAAGGTCAAACGTAAATACAATAGCAGAACAGCACACTGGACGGTATTTCCTGGACAATAAAACGAAAATACCAATGTGTAGATTCTAAATGCCTACAGAGAACAATTTCCAGTTTACAAATGCATTGTACACGAAAAACATTTTTGTATTCGTTTTATTTTTAGCCTGGAATGTGAAGTTGAAGGTCATATATTAGATTCCGTATTCTGATTGGACGATATTATGAGGGGCTATTTCAGAATGGCCTTAAACAGACTGAACTTGCAAATCTTAATGCAGTCGAATCTGCAAACTACGGAAAACGATATTAAAAGAAAGTCCAATTCTTCAATGTTTTATCATACGAGATTCGTCCCGATTTTGCGAGTCAAATTCTACGATTTTTTGGCAGATGTGAGATTTGAATGCCGTCGTAGTATTTTGAAATTACCCATCATTTTGACAGTCGATATTTTTAGATTTTTTAGAACTTTTTGGGATTGCTTTGATGCAATGCCGACTAAAGTTGAGAGTGGAACCGTGATTTTACCAATCAGAAACAGTTTTTGGAATTTTCAGAATGCAGAGGAAATGGAAACATTCCAAAATTATGAAAATAAGTTTTGGTCAAATGTTCTTCCACTCGACGGTTTTGTCATTTCCTTGCGTGCCGAAAACGCAGAGATGTAAAAAATTTGCGTGAATTCTGCTTTTTTTGCGTGAAAAACGCAGATTTTTGCGTTAATGCGACCGCTGGAACTTCAATAATGTAGGTTTACCTGAAATGTGGGGGGTAGGGTATGTGAGCGTGCTCACTAAGGTTCTTTATTCACAAAGCTCTAAGGAAGGCTGATTCTGGTCTCATTAACGCAAGTATACACAAAACATTTGTTAAAGTTGATTGAGCTTAATAAAAATCTTGAACAGACTTTGTTTATTTTCAGATATTTTGTAGTTCTTATTTCTTATGTCATGTATGTTCCAAAAATAAATTAAAAATGATATATCACAGATCATCAGGCTTTGAAAATGGCGCCAAATTTGCCGTTTTTTTCAGCAAGTTTTACAAAGAATATAATAGGAAACTCTGAGAACATGCTCAGTCTGCGCCAAAAACTTTTTTCATTACAAGTCCTTCGGGCCAGTTGAGATAACAGATTTACTAGTCCGAATCCCATTTTACTAGTCCAGAAAAAAAGAAAAATTTTACCACAATGAAATAAAATGTAGATTCAGCACGTTGTCTAGGAAATGCATTTCAAAATTTCTGCAGCAAAAAAATCTTGCTAGTCCAATCGGACTAGTGGTTGAAAAAATTTACTAGTCCGAATTCAAATTTTCTAGTCTCGGGCATCGGACTAGTGCCTAACGGAGCAGACTGCATGCTTTATATATATAAAGATAATAGTGGTGCACACAGCTCTATATAATATGAATGATGATATGTTGGTAAGGTGAGCTGCAAAGGTAGAATATGATTCCAAATGCCAACAGTGATGAAAATCATCTTTTTAAACATGTTAACATCGGAAAATCCAGCAAGGTTTTCTATATACCTGTAACAACCTTATCCTTGTTCTATCTATTTCCTACCCACCGTTCATCGTGTACTACATGTATGTTACAACCCTAGATTTCTTACAAGGAGGAATGACCCGGTTACCGAAAGCTAATGTTCATCGTGTACTACATGTATGTTACAACCCTAGATTTCCTACAAGGAGGAATGACCCGGTTACCGAAAGCTTTATTTTATATAGCCTAGGTGGCTGAGTGGTCTAGGGTGCTGGACATAGTGCAGGCTGTGTTGCCATAGATGACAACAAAGTAGGGGTTCAAATCCAGCCGAAGACCTTGCTGGATTTTCTGATGTTGACATGTTTAAAAATATTTTCATCACTGTTGGCATTTGGAATCATTTATCCTGCAATGGTGGTATTTACTAGACGAATACGACCCTACGAATATTTTTTTCGTATTCGTAGGATAGACTGGTAACTGGTCCACACTTTTGAATGGAGAAAAGACAGGGCGACTGGTTTGAAACCTCGAATACTTTGACGTCACAGTGTAAATTATCTTATGACGTCAGGGATTATACCAAAATGGCCGAAGTTGTTTACTGTCTTCCTGGTCCCGCTTCACTCAGAAAATGCATTTTTAAATATGGTTTAAATGCTTGCAGGATAAAAACTATATATATTGTCGGAAATATAAAATTTATTTGTACTCGCTGCGAAACAGGCGAGAAATGCTCGGTAAACCTCGCATTTCTACCTGTTTCTAAAGCTCGTCAAATAAATTTTATATTTTCCGACAATGTACATATATTGTATATATATTCTACCTTTGCAGCTCACCTTATCAACACATTATCATTCTTAATATATATATATATCTTTCTTATTAAATAACTATAAATTTTTTTATATTTTTAAATATTTAATAGATGATTAAAGATTTGTCATCACAAACTCATGGATGGGACAGATTTATTGAATTGGTTCTAATAGTCATTTTAGTGATCTAACTTGAATATTGAGAGTGGGGATATCACTAGTTAGCATTAGCTGACAGATTAATTGCTTAAAATGATTTTGATACAATTTATTTTTACAGATCAGTAAAGATGGTGTATTTGTAAGAAGAAATCCAGAAAAACCAGTGCCAGAAAATTCTGATGAATGGAGAGATGATTTCAATGCTAGGACAGCATATGTTGTATGTATTATATGGTGGTACTTAGTACCTTGGGGGAGGGCCAGGGGGGTGCATAGTGCCAGAAAATTCTGATGAATGGAGGAGAGGATTTCAATGCTAGGACAGCATATGTTGTATTGTATTGTCATGTGGCTATCAGAACCTTTGGGTTGTTTTTGGAAGTGATTGTATTACATGTAGTTCTGAATTAAATGTAGACAAATTAGATATTGATTAAGGTCTGCACTTGCTTTATATTAAATCTTTAACTTCATTAGGGCTATTCCTTTTAAAATTACCACCAGGGGTGGAACACCATTCATTTTTTTTTCTGTTGGTGGTGGGTAAATTTCTATTGTTTTCTAATAGTGTAATTATATATTTAATTTTTTTTCTCTTGGTGGGGGATATAAAAATAAGTGATGTTCCACCCCCTGGTGGGAATTTTTACTGGAATAGCCCTTAGTACATGACTTGAAAATGCAATATTTCATGAGAGCACACGCTGGCTACCTGATTTGGCTGTTTTATCTTCAACTTACAAAAACAGGAAAACAGCAAACACCTACAATGGTCAGGAACTACAATCACATGCCACAATTTACAAGCAAACTGCACCAGAGAAACAATAATGAAAACAAGAGACAAACATAAATAACGATAGGAACTGTCTTGATCCTAATGACCACGGGAGCTAAACCTGCCACTTGGTATTCCTCTTCTTTGTCCTCCGAACCACTTAACTAAATGAATCTTTAGTTGGCAGAAAATGTTGATTGGCGGAAGAATATAAAAAGTTCATAATTTGGTTGGAAATTCAATATGACTGACAGGGAAGATATTTTTTTTTTTCATTTTACACCATCTTTGGAAACTGTCTCACCTTGTGAATTGTGTTGTGATAGGAATGATCATTTAATGATCTTATATCAAGAATTTAATTATGATGGTGATCAAAAATTTAAGACTGGCTTAAATTAACATTTGGCCCTAAGGGGACAGGAGTGATAGCAGATTTCCCCTTGTCATTTTTGACTATTTTGTTAAATATTAGTATATGGATTCTGGTTGGCCATTTCAACTATGTGTTGTCAGCAAAATCAATCCTGTGTGCAGAAAATAATGTCTTAGGGCCTGTTCACACAGCTTAATCCACATTAGGTTCACACCAAAAAAGTTGATCCGGATTAACTTAATCCACAATGCTACGTGTATTTCAACTAAAAAATGGTCAATGTGAACGCAACATTGTGGATTAACTTAATGCGGATTAAATTAATCCATATTAACTTAATCTGGATTAACTACAATGTGAACAGGCCCTTAGATTAAACCTATTTGAGTCATTTATGATTACATGATCTGTCCTTGCCAGATGTATGATTGACCATAAATTCAACATGACTGATGTTATATTATAAATTTGTATTTTTCCATGGGTACCCAAAACACCTGAAATGGAATAAGATTGTGAAGAAACCAAGAGAAAAATTACATTTGTGTAAAACGATATACGATTGTATTTCCAGTTGTGATGACAACTTTTTTCCAGGAATCTAAAAGAAAGTTAATCTGAAATTGAATTTTGGAAAAATAAACAAAATTGGTTCAGACTGATTTATTGTCAATGGCAGGGCGATTTACTAGTGGACTTGATATGGCCTAGAACCATTTCACAATTTTATTCCATTCTTCAGATTTATTTTTTGTATGTTATTATAGCATATTTGTTGATTATATTATATTGATGAAATGTTTTTGTTATTTATAGAAAGGATTCCCAAAGAAGATAAGTTTGGACAAGTTAATTGCTTTCTTCGACAAACTTGCCGTTGGTGAAGTTGATACAGTATTTATGAGACGAGAACCAAATAGAGATTTCAAGGTAAAAATTACAAGTATAATACTATTGTGTGAAAATTAAAGTATGGTACAGGTGTGATAATAACAGTATATCAAATTTGAAGTATGGTATGAAAGTTCTGCAAGAGAAATTGCAGTAGTCAGACAGTCAGGGGAACTACTGGTACAAGTGATTTTTAAATCACTGCTATAACTTATAAGTAATTTTAGAGCTCTTTTAACAAAATTCCAAATTGTGTATATAAAATAGAATTACTTAGATGGTTTACTCTTAGATTGGTTGTAGCCATTCCATATGATGAAATAGTATGTGTGACATCTCTTAAGTGTATGTTTGTAAAGAAATTAATGACATGCTCAGAAAAATTTGAGATTTTGTGAAGAATTTTTAATTTTTAAAGCCATTTTCAACGCTGATTTTCCAATTTAAAATGAATTTTCTGACCACCAGTGATAATTTTCCTATGAACTTCAATCCTTCACCAGTGAATTATTTTTCTGTTGTTGGTGGGTAAATTTCTATTGTATCCTATTAGTTTTATATATTATATATTTATTTTTTTTTCTCTTGGTGAGATGTATAAAAATAAGTGGCGTTCCACCCCCTGGTGGGAATTTTTACTGGAATAGCCCTTTAATACCTGTAACAGTGATTTTTCCTTAAAAATTTTAAAAAATCATTGTGATTTGTGAACAGTGATTTGAATTAAATCAGCACTCACATTGACCTGTATTATCTGATATCATTTTAAACTGATTAAATATTAATCTTCAGTATTTTATGACAAATTCTAGGCCATTTGCAGGACCAAGACAACGAGAATACCCATGTTTAGGGGTGAAAAACTTAATAACTGTTTTCAGTGTTTTTTGTAATCACTTCATACAGTAATTTTAGCAGTAAATCAAGGGGAGCAAATCTTACTTCTCATATTTTTATGTATAAAAGTAACTTGTACATGTGATTATAAAATCAATTATTCCAGTAGTTCCCCTGACTGTCAGAATGAGTCCTGTAACATATGTAATTTGATTTGTTGATCAATTTTGAAAATTTCAGTAGAAAATGTAATATATTTGATTGCTTTCAATCATGTTTTAGTACTGATGACTAATTAAAAGCTTAGCTAGTTTATAATTAGGCATGATAAAGAGTGTCAATTATTATTTACTTTTTCTTTTTAAGAAAATTGAATACCTTAAAGGTAACAATAAAAAGACATATTTTTTACCTAAATATTGTACATGTTATTAATAAGTGTTGCTTACTTTCCACACCAGAGATAGTATGGATACATGTAAATTTATGTTTTAGCTACTTTTACAGGGATCTGTATATTTCACTTTCCACACCAGTGGTGGTACGGATAAATTTATGTGTGTTATTTATTTTTACAGGGGTCTGTATATGTAACTTTCCACACCAGAGATAGTATGGATAAATTTATGAATCTTCGTGAGGTCAAACATGAGGAAGCAGTTTTAGTAAGGAAATCAAAGTAGGTATATAATTTAATGATTTATCTGACTGTTTAAAAGATTAGTTATTAATTGATGGAAAAGTTGAAGAATCTAGAATAATTGCTTTTGA
>MJUU01027742.1:1164-13550 GCA_002080025.1 Modiolus philippinarum
CGTGGAAAGAGAAAAAGGCGGGAAAATTAAAATTGGATGAAACTAAAGAGGACGTCGAAATTTGCAGGGCTTGTTATATGGGGGAGTTTGGGCGACTTCTGTGTTTGCATCCAAACACAATCATCACTTGTTATTATTATTATTATTCCTCTTCTTCTTCTTGCCGTAATCTTGTCCGACCAAATTCTCGGAGACCGTTTGCCCAACCTTCACCAAACTTCATAGGAAGGTAAACCCGCACCCGGAGAGGTGCACTCAAGTGTCGGAATTTTCAAAATGGCCGCCGTTGCCATGGAAACAAAAAAAGGCGGGAAAATTAAAAGTGTTCCGAATTGGATGAAATTTTACAGGAAGGTTGTGTAAGAAGTGGCAAACATGTTTTGAGGGTCAAATTTTTCAAAATGGCGGCCGTTGCCATGGAAACTTGAAAAAAGGCGGGAAAATTAAAAGTGCTCAGAATTGGATGAAATTTTAAAGGAAGGTTGTGTAAGAAGTGCCGAACATGTTTAACTTCACAGGAAGGTAGACCCGCACCCCGAGAGGTGCACTCAAGTGTCGGAATTTTCAAAATGGCCGCCGTTGCCATGGAAACAAAAAAAGGCGGGAAAATTAAAAGTGCTCCGAATTGGATGAAATTTTACAGGAAGGTTGTGTAAGAAGTGGCAAACATGTTTTTAGGGTCAATTTTTTTTCAAAATGGCGGCCGTTGCCATGGAAACGGGAAAAAGGCGGGAAAATTAAAAGTGCTCAGAATTGGATGAAATTTTAAAGGAAGGTTGTGTAAGAAGTGCCGAACATGTCTCCGGGGTCAAATTTTTCAAAATGGCGGCAGTTGCCATGGAAACTTGAAAAAGGCGGGAAAATTAAAAGTGCTCCGAATTGGATGAAATTTTACAGTAAGGTTGTGTAAGATGTGGCGAACATGTCTTGAGGGTCCAAATTTTCAAAACGGTGGCGGTTGTCGTGGAAAGAGAAAAAGGCGGGAAAATTAAAATTGGATGAAACTAAAGAGGACGTCAAAATTTGCAGGGCTTGTTATATGGGGGAGTTTGGGCGACTTCTGTGTTTGCATCCAAACACAATCATCACTTGTTATTATTATTATTATTATTCCGACTTCTTCGCCACTGAACTTGTCCGGAAGTTTTCTCGGAGAATATTGGTTTGATCTTTATGAAACTTCACAGGATGATAGATACCCATGCCGCGGGGTGCACTTGGGTCTTGAAATTTTCAAAATGGCCGCCGTTGCCATGGAAACGGAAAAAAGGCGGGAAAATTGAAAGTGCTCCAAATTGAACGAAACTTCACAGGAAGGATGTATACAAATAGTAGAACACATTTTTGGGCCCAAAAAATTCAAAATGGCCGCCGTTGCCATGGAAACTGAAAAAGGCGGGAAAATTGAAAGTGCTCCGAATTGGATGAAATTTCACAGATGGGTTGTCAAGATTGTGCGGAACTCATATTAAAAGCTATCTCCTGTGTCCATGGGAGGTTTGGGAGACTTTTATGTTTGTATCCAAACATAGGAACCCTAGTTTTTATAATTTTATTATTCTTCCTCTTTTTCTTCCGCCATGAACTTGTCCCACCTGGTTCTCAAAGACCATTGGTCCAATCTTAACCAAACTTCACAGGAAGATGAAACCCCATCCCAAGATGTGCATTCCAGTCTTGGAATTTTCAAAATGGCTGCCGTTGCCATGGAAACTGAAAAAAGGCGGGAAAATCAAAAGTACTCCAATTTGGATGAAATTTTACGCAGAGGCTGCCATTTGTGTGACAAATTGAAATTCTAGGTCCATGGGAGGTTTGGGCGACTTTTGTGTTTCGCTTTGCGAACACAGTTATTACTTGTTATTATTATTCTTTATTATTCCAGCCAAAAGTTGTCCATGAAATTACTCAGTGATGCATGATCAGAACTTCATGAAACTTGGCACAAAGTTGGATCACCATATGAAGATGTGCGTTTTAATATTTTTTTTTTTCAAAATGGCCGCCATTTCCAAGATGGCCGCCAAAATACGTCAAAATTTCAACTTTGTCGGATTTCAACGAAAATTAATTTTTAGGTAGATTTTGACGCTGCGAACAAGATGGAATTATCGAATTGGCTGCCAGGGGCGACATCAGCTATTGCTTGCAATTGCAAATCTAGTTATTATTATTCTTCCTCTTCTTCTTCTTGCCGTAATCTTGTCCAACCAAATTCTCGGAGACCGTTTGCCCAATCATCACCAAACTTCACAGGAAGGTAGACCCCCACCCCGAGAGGTGCACTCAAGTGTCGAAATTTTCAAAATGGCCGCCGTTGCTATGAAAACGAAAAAAGGCGGGAAAATTAAAAGTGCTCCGAATTGGATGAAATTTTACAGGAAGGTTGTGCAAGAAGTGGCGAACATGTTTTGGGGGTCATTTTTTTCAAAATGGTGGCCGTTGCCATGGAAACGGGAAAAAGGCGGGAAAATTGAAAGTGCTCAGAATTGAATGAAATTTTACAGGAAGATTATGTAAGACGTGGCGAACATGTTTTGATAGTCAATTTTTATCAAAAGAGTGTCCGTTGCCATGGAAATGTATTAAAAAGGTTATAAGGGGAATCCCTGCCCAAATTTTCTTTGGGAAGAGATCTGAAATTGGATGTAATGAACAAAAGAGTATTCGGTTATCATGGAAAGAAAACCCAAAGCATATTTTTTTGGAAAATTAGGTTTTCTGATAAAAAACAAGGAATTTTGAGAAATATGTATTACTCATATTATAAGGGGAACCCCTGCCCAAATTTTTTTTGGAAAGGGTCTGAAATTGGTTGCAATGGACAAAAGAGCACTTGGTTGCCATAGAAACAAAAACAGAAACGTATTTTTTTTGGTTGAAAAATTGAGTTTTCTGATAAAAAATAGGAATTTTGAGAAATATGTATTACATAGGTAATAAGGGGAACCCCTGCCCAATTTTTTTTTCTTGAGGGAGTCTCCTAATGTCTTGAAATCCGAAATGGGAGTTCGTTTGGGAGACTTTTGTGTTTCGCTTGCGAACACAGTTATCACTTGTTATTATTATTATTATTATTATTATTATTATTATTCCAGCCAAAAGTTGTCCGGTCTATTACTCAGCGATGCATGATCAGAAGTTCATGAAACTTGACACAAAGTTGGATCACCATATGAAGATGTGCGTTTTAATATTTTTTTTTTCAAAATGGCCGCCATTTCCAAGATGGCCGCCAAAATATGTCAAAATTTCAACTTTGTCGGATTTCAATGAAAATTGATTTCTAGGTAGATTTTGACGCTGCGAACAAGATGGGATCATCGAATTGGCTGCCAGGGGCGACATCAGCTATTGCTTGCAATTGCAAATCTAGTTATTATTATTATTCCTCAATGGATTTTTCAAAGTTTGTCCAAACATTATCTCAGAGGAGGGTATTCCAAACTTAATGAAAGATGGCACCAATGTAGACAACCACCCCAAGATGTGCAAGAAGGTCTTTGAATTTCCAAAATGACCACGGTCATTGGTCACTTTGAACTTTGACCTCAATTATTGTGATTGGAATATCTCGAAAACTGTAAATGATAGCTGATTAATTGTTATGGCAAAAAGGTTTATTAGGTCATGACGGACTTTCGTTACATTTGGACCGAAATTCTATGATGCACCGTTTAAAAGTTATGCCCCTTGAAAGTTTCGTCACCTCTTTTAGCATGTTTTTTCTCGAAAACGGCAAGAGATAGAAACCTGAAACTTTTCCATTCAATTTAGGTGAAATGTGTTACATATAAAAATGCAAAGGTCAAAGGTCATTGGTCACTTTGAACTTTGACCCTAGACCTTGTTTTTGTAATAACTCATAAACCGTAATAGATAGCTGATAACATGTAATGGCAAAAATGTGTGTCTTGTTAAGATCTATATTTGTTACAGGGTCCAAAATTTATCGGACCAACCGTTTTCGTTTTATGGACCGAAAATCGATTTTGATGTCCGAATTTTGCATTTTTTGCTCATAGCTCAAATACCATTGAAGATACTAAAGACATTCAACGTACAAAATGTTCAGGAAGTCTGGACCTTCAAAATGAGGTCAAGGTCAAAGGTCAAGGTCACAGCCCTTAAGCTTTTTTTCACGTTAAAGTATCAATAAATGTATATATTGAGCTTTGAATGTTGGTTTCATCAATGAATCAATAATGAAACCATTATGACGCAACTTCCTTTCTGATGCAATTCAGTACATATACTAATGAAGTGTTAACCTGGTAATGAAAGTACTACTTACACTGATAGACGAAAAGATAATGAGTTTATGACACTAGTTCTTACATAATGAATAGAAAAAATATTTCAAAACACATTATTACAATCATTGGTGATAAATATACAACACAGCATTTTTTTCAAAAAGCAGTTTGGTATGGAATCTGGTTTGGGTGACTTGTGTTTGCATGCAAACATATTATCACTCGTTATTTTTCCGCCTCTTTCCATCATCTTGTCCAACCCAATTCTCAGAAACCCCTTGTCCAATCATAACCAAACTTCACAGGAGGGTAGATCACCACCCAAAGATGTGCAATCAGATGTTGAAATTTTAAAATGACTACCGTCATTGGTCACTTTGAACTCTGACCCCAAATCTTATTATTGGATTAACTCGGAAACTGTAAAAGATAACTAATACAATGTAATGACAAAAATGTTAGTTAGGTCATGATAAACATTTCTTGCATTTAGATTGAAATTCTATGGTCAACCGTTCAGGAGTTATGCCCCTTAAAAGTTTCGTCACATCTTTTAAGTAGGTTTTTCTCGAAAACGGTTAGAGATAGAAACCTGAAACCTTTTCCATTCAACTTAGGTGATATGTGCTACATTTGAAAATGCCAAGGTCAAAGGTCATTGGTCACTTTGAACTTTGATCCTAGACCTTGTCATTGGATTAACTCATAAACTGTAGTAAATAGCTGATAACATGTAATGGCAAAAATATGTGTCTTGTTTAGATCTACATTTGTTACATTGGGTCCAAAATTATTGGACCAACCGGTTTGGGCCTATGGACAAAAAATCGATTTTTGATGTCTGATTTCGGTTTTTTTGCCTATAGCTCAAATACCATTGAAGATAAAAAGAGACATTCAATACAAAAATGAATAGGAAGATGTGACCTTCAAAATTAGGCCAAGGTGAAAGTAAAAGATCATAGCCAAAAACTTTATTTCGCATAAAAGTATCAGTAAATGTACATATTAAGCTTAAATTGTTGATCATTTATGATTATACTATGACGTAACTTTCGTGAAAGACTTATCAATTATTTTTGGAACAATTGACATACTAGTTTTCTCAAAAATGGGTGGTCAAAATTAAATGAAACATGTATGTTTTTCAATGTAATTTAAAATCATAATATAATAACAGACCATAGAGGACATGCCTTACTTCATAATATATAAAAAGAAATGAATTTTCTGATGCAATCACAAAGTGTGTACAGGTTATTCAAAAATACTAATATCACTGATAGACAGAATGACGATAACGTAAGACCAAATTCTTAAATTGAGGACGCATTGTTCTTTCAAAGAACATTAAGGAATTAGTTCTGGTTGGGCGACTTCTGTGTTTGCTTGCAAACACATTATCACTCGTTATTATTCTTCTTTCCCTTTCTTCTCGTTGCAATGAACTTGTCCGAACCAGATCTCAGGGACCATTAGACACAGAGCTTTCAAATTTTGTAGGATATTGGCTCCATGTATCTAGATGTGCAATCATCAAATAATTTTTGAAAGAGGGTCATTAAAGGGTACTTTTGGGGGCTCAAAGAGGGGTGGGGTCGTCCTATGTTAAGTCTGTGGGAAATTTAAATTTTGAATGTTTTCACTGCAACTCAAAAACTATTTACACTACCTGCTTCAAAATTCATAGGAAGGTTGTATGTGATGTCAGATAAAGTTTAACAGCATTGCTAATTTGAAAATTTGTACGGTTGCCATGGAAACCATAACAAAAAATTGAAATTCTGAGAAAATAGTATTTATTTTTGATGATTGTATTTCTGTTACAGCTATATGTATTAGTAAGGTTATAAGGGGAACCCCTGCTCAATTTTTTTTAAAGTGGGTTTAATAATGCCCAGAAATCCGATATGGGAGTTCGTTTGGGAGACTTTTGTGTTTCGCTTGCGAGCACAGATATAACTTGTTACGGTTACCTTTATTAATGCTACTTTTTACCCTTACGGGTTGACAGCATAATATACAAGACACAAACAATTAAACAATAAAACATATATACATTTAGAACAATAAAAATTATGTTAAAGAGCTGGTGTCCAGGTTATTTTAAGAATTTTGGCAATTGTTGCCTTAAATCTGCAAGAAATTCATTTTTTACCAGTAGGGTAATTCATACATCTTCATGTGTAGTCCACTTTTGTGAATATTCAGGCCCAGTCTGCTACCTTTTTGTCAATGTAGTATAATCATACAACACCACTTGTACCAAAAGTGAACGACACATAAACACACAATAAATAAACAGAATACCACAAGTGTGTGTTAGTTTTATCATCAATCTATATAGCAGAAAAATTGTATTGTTTATTACATTGTGCACATCAAAAACATTCTTCTGTGATCTATAACAAACAAAAGCAAAGGTTAATACATAATATAATGAAATAATAATAATAATAATTGTTGATGAAAGCAACCTGTTTGGCTTTTTGTTCTATCCTTAGCTAATGATTGCGTCACGTTCTTTCTAAAGATAATTATGTTATATTCAACATTCGGACAGTAAGAATTTGCATTTTTCGTCTACTTGACGGCGCAGCAAAGAACAAATATGTCATCTTTGTGACAGTAAAACCAAAGATCGCCTCGAAAATCTTTGAAGACAATGTGTTTGCAAATTGAAAATCACCGAAAAAGCATTTTAAATCAGATTTGAAATTTACCAGTATCCTCGACAAGATGTTCCTATTTTATCCAACAGGATACCTTGCATCATCCAGTCAAATAATTAAATGCATTAGAATGTCTCACGTACTAATTACTATATTTTTGTTAAAGAAGGTTTTGTTTTACTTTTACGCATAGTTATTTGATATATTCAAAAATAGTACTTTTAATTTTTGCTTTTTCTGTTCGTTTGTTTTTGTACTTGTGGTGGCAGTTATGAAATGGGAGATCTGAGTTTTTGACATCAGGCGGTATCTTTAGTTTTATAGCATAAAAAATTACCAGAATGATTAGGGAATGGATATAAACCTACCAATAAGGCCACAGACTCCTCCTACTTCTTGTCTCCTAAAACAACCTCATTTTTTTCTGAAAAGTTTTGTTATTTTGCTTTTATAACTGCATTATAAAACTGGTCTTAAACACTATAGTTTGGTGCATTGTCCATGCGCACGTCGATGCTAAGTTTTGCGTTTAGATCCATATATTGGCAACCTCTTGTAGTATTTTGATAATATTACATCAGTTCATGCCCCTTGATAAGCAACAACATCAGTTCATGCCCCTTGATAAGCAACAACAATTTCACCAACAATTATGCATATGCAGAAACTAAATTCACTGTAACTTTGGTATTTAGTTATTTGTTACCAAATGGTCGATGCGTCTGCTGGTGGACTGCAAGTCCCCGAGGGTATGCAATACCTCAGTAGCCAGTACTTCGGTGCTGTTCCGAAAGCCGATTCTAACCGATTGGAACCTTGCAATACCTATTTTTTTTTATAAATTTTGTTGGAAACTAAGGAGTATCCCCCTCATGCAGTTAATCGGCTTTTACCTATATTTTTCGCTTGAGAAGGTTCACGCTTGAGTGACTTTTGTTAAATTTTGCATAATATGTCCATTTCTCAACAACTTTACATGCTATTTCAACGGTGTTGCATCAGGATAAATACAAATAAGGACAATTTAGTGTCTTTGACCTTCATTTAACGCTTGAGTGACTTTTGGTAAATTTTGTGTTTTACTCCTTTTCTCAACAACTACACAACATACCATTTTGATGTTTCATGAAATGACTCATCTTGGTAAGAACTACGTAATTCTTGGACATTTTGTTGACTTCGACTTCCATTTTGCGCTTAACTGACTTTGTTAAATTTTTGCAGTAGACCCATTTCAAACAGCTAGATGTTTAATCAAATAATTCACCATGATGAATACTACATATTAAGTGATCATAATTCATGGATAGATTTATAACCTGAACAATATTTACTGTTCCAACTACTTTTGTTCATTTCCATTATTCAACAAATATTTATTGAACAATTATCTTTCAACAAATATTTATTAAACAATCATCTGTAATGGCATTCGGTGACCGGGAACCAATTTTTTATGCCTTTGACTTTGATTATATATTGCGATAAATTTGTCGGTAGGGCATCCGTGTCTTCTAGACACATTCTCTGGTAATTATTCAATTAACGATTAAAAAAGTATAGGGAGTAAATCCACGAAAGACAAAGTCTTCACAAATATACGTGGTAAAATCAAAGAATGGAACAACGTTAATTCTGCAAGTGAATGGAACAACGTCAATTCTGCAAGTGAATGGAACAACGTCAATTCTGCAAGTGAACCTTGTTACATTAATAAGCGTCAGACTCCTTAATTATCAAATAACAAAATGCTGCAGTTACCGTGAATTTAGTTTATACATATGCGTATTTCGACAACTTATGTCTCTTCAGTGCAGATCAAATAAAAAAAATTGTAAGTCCATAAACCGAAATTGTGCAAGACCTGATAGAGACCAAAATAAGAAAAGATTTAAATACAAAAGCCAAAATCAGCTAAGGACAGAGCTTTGCAGGAGGGAGATACTCCTTAGTTTTGAAAAAAATTCTTAATTTAGATATTGCACGTTTCAATGATATCGGTTTTTGGGTCAGCACCGAAGTACTGGCTACCTGGTTTGTAAATACTCTCGAGGACTAACACTGCACCAATAGAGGCATCGGCCCAGTTGTAATACATAACAAAATACCCAAGTTACTGTGAATTTAGTTTCTGCATATGCGCATTTCGACAACTTATGTCTATTCAGTGCAGATATAATTATTCACATACATACAATTCTTTAACACACACAGGCTTCTTCATTGTCTACTGCCCACATATTTTCGGCGAAATTCAAAACCAAACCAAGAGAGAGTACAACCCTTTCTTCATAAACAACCTTTTTTTATTTGAAATTTATTTAAACAGGCTTAGAAAAGTGTTTATGCCATTAGAAATGTTTTAACCTAACGAAAACCTACTACAATACTAAATTAAAGATTGATGTTTTTATTTAATTAAACGTGTAATTTTTGTAAGTTTTCTGGTTAAAAACACAATCCTAAATATGTCTAAGTTTAAACGCGTTTCAAAAGTGTTTTAATTCTAAACGCCATTTATACAGTGTGGAATCATCATCAATTGCACGTGCTTACGTCGTTCTGAGTGCTTTGCTGACTGTCGAATATTTTTTGTCCATTTTCATAAAATATGAAGTATATGTCTAGGAAATGTGTTTGTCTCCCACTTTACAGATGTGGTGAATACCTTACAGTGCCTTGATCAAATATCACTTTTCACATATCAAACGATATCAATTTATAACTGTAAGTGTCATAACACTTTGATCAAAAAGGAAAAGATGTTTACACGTATTTAATGGATGTTCGCTACTTTATTGAACGCATTTTGAATAAACAAATAAAAGCAGCTCATTAGTTCTAATATTTTTATCACCCTAAAGTTGCTTTCATTTTTATACAGAGTCTACGTGAAATAACTTGCTGTGGATTATGATGAAGTCCGAGAATTGAATAAAACACTGAAGAGACCTATTTTTATCAATTAGAAGCTTTGAATTTGACAGTTTCATTACTTTTTTCTCAAGAAAAATTTGGAAACATGGCAGCACAATTCTACAGTCACTTCTTACATTCGCTACCGAAATAACAAGAATTATGTAACGATGACCGTTTAGTAGAATAGTATATATGTAACTGTAGAAACAAGGCGAAATGATGCTGGTTAGATATATGATAATGCCAATTTCTGCATCAGTTTATGTAATATTATGACAATTACCGCGTTACAAAACTGGCTTTTAGCAATACTGGCTTCTAAATAGGTTATAATCCTACGCATACATTTGATTTTTAGACATATCCACAAAAGTGGCTGCTAACTTTGGTGAACGAGATGAATCGTTTGATACATAGAAAGCGAAACTTCAGTTTATGTATGCTAAAAAGGGTTGATAAGTTTGTAATTCTGATATAACAATCTACATCTAAGGTTTACATGTCTTGAAATTACGACGAGGTATGAGCAAAGCTCATTGTTGAAGACCTCATCTTGACTTCAAGATGAAGAACCAACAATAAAAGCATTGCTTCATTGCTTGTTTTTGCTATGTATTTTTAGAAACTTTGTCTCATGTGCATTTACTCCATATTCTTTCATTTTTATTACATGAATTTTTATATAGATACATATTTTGTAATAGTTAAAAACGCAGTATAGGGTCTGTAAGTCTCGTCATGTGACACCAATATTTCACGAGGAAGATGCAATTCGAAAATGTTTCCCACAAAATATGATGTATAAGGATTATGACGCTCTTTGTAATTTTTTTTTCTTTTTAAAATTTTTTTAAGATGTCATAATTTTTTTTTTGTAAAAATGCAAATTTCACGAAGTTTCAAAATTTAACGAGAATTACAGACCCTATTGCAACAAACTGTAATAATTAATTTGAAGTGTATCATACCATCCGTCATACAGTACATCTGTAAAGCATGCATACCTAGTAAATAACAGGTAAAAATCCTGATTTCATTGGATAATCTGACGTCACCATATTTAAACAGCAATTTGTTTACCTTGACAGTGGGATACTATACTTGACGACGGGATATACCTCATGTGACTGCCGGTTTACTTTACTTTGCCTCTTTTTCTAGTTTCTTTATTATGTACTACATAAATTATGGACATCTCCCTCGGGAACCGTTTTTCTATAGTGTTGTTTGGTGCGGTAAAGTGCTCTCGCCTGTCGGCTCGTGCATTTTACGCACATAACAACACTATAAGAAAACGGTTCCCTCGAGAGAAGTCCATTTAAGATTAATATTGTCGTCTCTTTATTTCAATATTCTATCAAGCGTCGTTTGTCTCATTATAAAAAAATGTTTTGAAATGTTACTGTAATGAAGAACAATCTTGCTGAGAAAAAAAACCACATCAAAATTTCATATAAGAAACAAAACAAAAAAGAACAGTTGAAAACGCATTAAATAGATATATGATAGCTGCATGTCATTTTTTAACTATAATCCGATTATATAATATGATTATTTAGGTCTTTATGTACAATGACATGAAAGATATTCCAGATTCTTCTTCATTTTAATAGCCCATATACTTCCTGCATTTCTTATACCATTACATGATAACTGCATCATCTTTATTTCACCGTTGTCTGTTTCTATATCTTGCACTTCATTTACCAGGATATATGTTCTAAAAGATCGTCATGGTCATCGAAAGCAGCATTCCATCTGCAGGTAGAGCTCTTGTATTTCCCCTTCTTTGATCTAATTATGTAACATGCACAAGTGTTTGTCTTAATGTTTTTACTAATGACGTAATTAACTATCAGACAGTGTGTTTTATTTGTTGCTCTGTGGTGGCCTTTGGATCTCCGAAACAGAGGCTGCATATTTCCTCCTGAATTCGTTTGACAGATAAAAATATTCAGCCTCTGTTTCGGAAATTGATCCTATGCAGAGTCTGTTCGTTTGTAGGATAATTTTAGAAACGCCGAATGTCAGTGCTGTTGTATCACGCAAGTATAAACCATTATCTCAGTGGGTGGACACTTACATGTAGTTATGCGCGTTCGTCAGTTTTCCGTTGGTCGCACTAATCCTGTATTTTCTAACCAATTTCAC
The DNA here is from genome assembly GCA_002080025.1 of Modiolus philippinarum. NCBI lineage: Eukaryota > Metazoa > Mollusca > Bivalvia > Mytilida > Modiolidae > Modiolus > Modiolus philippinarum. The sequence continues at coordinate 13,163 of MJUU01027742.1, forward strand.
TCTAAAAAGCATATTTAAATAAATAGCAACGTTGACGTCACTTTTTTTCTACAGTTGTTTTTTTTTTATTTCTGTCCCATAACTCGTAGAATTGTAATCTGGTTAATTAAACGCACATAGGAAAGCCATATCCGTATTTTCTTTTCAATAAATAGGAGATCTGCCTTTAAGTCGGCTGGTGCTGACATGGAGTAGAGCATGACTTTCGCAGGAATGTTAACTTACGTCACTCTCGGTTTTAGTACTTCGAAGTATTCGAAGTGTATCAGTGCTTTTGTTTTAAATGTTGAGCTTTTATTTTCGTATTTTCGGATTTCTTTTTTTTTATTTGAAAAAGAGGGGGTGGCACGCCATAAAACCGGTTAATCACAAGTCGGGCTCATTGAGG
>MJUU01027742.1:13706-92863 GCA_002080025.1 Modiolus philippinarum
TTAAGTAAATGTCATATTGTCACTAGTGAAACTAAGCATTATAATAATTTTACATTCACCTTAGGAAATTACGTAACAATATGTTGTGTCGAACATCGCAATGGATGAAACACTTTGCGGAACAAGTTCCGAAACTCGCTCATTCCTTCTGCGTTGTTTTGCACTCGTAACATTATTATAGATATATATATCGCTGTCGATTAATTATACTATAAATATTCGCAATTGTTGGAAAATGGACGGGAACATTCTATTACTACCAAATCATATCTGAACGTCCAAATTAATTTATCCTTTCTTATCGCGATTTTTATATTCCGATTGCAACTGCAGAGAACATGCCGATATATATTGATAAAAATCTCTTAGACAATGAATATTACGTAATTCCAGATACATACATGTAAAAACCTCTAAAGTAGCACAACCCTATCTTTGAAAGATTTATCATGTTGCTTTCAATGAAACTTTTGATGAATAAAAAAAAACTTAATTACTTAATTTTAGATAATAGTACCAGATTTATTAGTTGTTGTCTTATCTCATCTTATCAGTTACGGAAAGTTAGTCTTATCAACATGTGATAGGGGAATGGCCCTAAAATGTTTTAATGTAGTTAGTAATGATAAGAATGACGTATTATGTGTTAGAGTATCTTTCAGTTTCAAGTCTGTTCCGTTCTCGGGTAAAACTTGTATCTTGTAATCTGTTATCAAATCGATCTAAAATCTATTTCCTACCATCCCGTCGGTTCAAAGTTCTCAATGTAATACATGACTCGTTTACTTTTTGCATGTTTCGGTTCATTTCGGTTTTTGAAGTGAAGATATATTATAGCCACAGACGTCTTGGACATTCAACATTTGATATACTCTCTCGGAAACATTAGATCGGACTATTCAATGATCATATAAGTACTTTTAACTTTTCGATAAAAAAAAATGCTCCTAAATGTTATACCTGGTGCATGAGTATCCTGATTGGAAACAAAACATTTCTGAAAGGTTTTGGGAACGTAACAGTAGTGTAATTTAGTGTCATACAACAAGGATTTATTTTGTAATATAGGTGGAACAATCTGTCCTCGAGAGTTGCAAAATGGGGTCACATCCTAAATTAAGAACATTTCGTTTTAGAGCGTTCCAATATACTTAAATCTTGCATCATAAAATATCCATTTTTGCCATCATTTTGGGAATTCAAAGTGTAATCTACACTTATGAATACCCAAAGAATACTGCTGCTACATATAACAACATTTTGCTTTTGTATTAATTTTAGTGTAAGCGAAATTGACTAATCTTCGGGTTGCGGGCTGTGGGTCTAGAGTTTGAGGTGGTTGGGGTTACAATTTACAAAAAAACGAGATCAATTCCAATCATGACATCGCAATTCGTGTTCAATAAGTGTTTCGAACATCTGTTTCGACTAATTAGACTTTTGCTAATTTGTCGTGGCTATGTTCATCATCAAGAGCCAAAGCCAAATTGCTATAAAATAGTAAGATCTGACAGATAATATTATACAGTTATATGACATGAATGAGTTTGCAAAGCAAAATTTTCCTGTGTATTTTAAATAAAACAGTCAATGTTCAAAACATTCTCTAGAGTTCATTTCTGGTCCAATTTTTATATTTTTTATATCGCTGAAAAGAACGTGACCAACAGCTTCCAACTGTAATTAAGAAATAGTTTGTGTTCAATAGTTTACATTTTGTAACGATTTAAGGTTAGTGAGGACAGAAAAATGGCGGGAAAAAATTAAAATTGTTCAGACTGGAATGAAATTAGACAGGAATGTTACTGAGCATGTTTAGAAACGAACTTTGGTTTTATAAACATCAAAATGGCGACCGTTGCTATGGGAACAGAAATTTGCGGGAAATTTTCAAATTGCTCCAAAATGACTGAAATTTGACAGGAAGGTTACTTAGCATGTGTAGATCTTTAAAATATCAAAATGGGACCCGTTGCCTCGGAAAAAGCAAAATGGCGGGAAAAATTCAAATTCCTTCGTATATGATGAAAAATGGAAATAATCTTGAAATAAGTTGAGAAAAAGGAAAATAATAATAAATTAACACAGTAAAAGTGCTGAAAAAAAAGGAAAATAACTTTGATAAAAATAAAATAAAACAGAGATAATAGTAGTGAAAACGTAAATTATGTACACAAAAGGATAAGAGAAGGGGAAAAAATGATAGATTAAAACTTGAAAATTTTTGGGAAGAGAGAATTCGCCATAGAACAAAAATAACAGTATCCCCCTTCTAAACAATTAACGCAGACGTGATAGAAATACTGCCAGAAAAAGCCACTGTTGATTTCCGTTTTATAAAGATCACTCCCTAGAAGTTTGGAACAAGAAAATCTGAGAAATATCAACTCATTCATTTAGTCAACGCCATCCAAAATATGTCTTTATACAGCATAAAAGGTCATTCCGGTCAAAACGGTGGCCAATTGGAAATACAAGCTACTTCCGGTCCCGCATGCGCTCTCTTTTATCTCCCTATAGGACCCCTGTGGGGTCACGTGTCGAACTATCACACAATTTATCACAAAATTTGAATTTGTAGATGAAATTTTTGAATTTATGATTAACAGTAGGCAAGAAAGTATCCACTTCCGGTTTGACATGTGTAACGTACAACTTCCTGATCTAGTCAAGGGAAGACCGTATACAGTCATATGACTAATTTAGTTTGGTATTTGTGCTACAATCACAGCCGGTGACATCACTTCCGGTTTTTGTTCTAGTGACGGCAAAATTTTTTTTGGGGAGGAGGGCAATGTTGTCAACTTTGAATGCTTGTAGGTCTCTTAAAAGCCTGGTTTGCTATACTGATTTTTTTATATTTTGAAGATATCGTATAAAGGTATAGGTTAAGTAAAAAAATGAAATTTTGACTTCGGAAGTTTTTCTGAATTTCACTTTTTATGTCCCTCCAGGGGGCAAAAAGTGATAAAAAAATCTAACCTCAATGTGCGCATAATTGAGAATATTAGCAAAAATAATTGACAGAAATGGATGTCTTTTTAGAAATACCTTGAAAACAACAAAGACCCATAATCCAAACACTCTTTTTACAAAAACGATGTACAATTGGTTTTTTATATGGTCAAAAAGGGGGTAAGTGGGAATTCGGACCATTATTCCGGGGGAGGTAACTTCGACCCCATTTATCTCAGAAAAACGCTTTGAAAGGTGGTCCAATATTTATACCAAAGAAAGGGTATATATTCAACAGTAATATATTTAAAAAATAGCCATTTTGAATTCGGAATTATTTTTGGGGTCAGGTGTCCTCTCTGACCTTAAACATATCTACAAATTTACAACATCGAGATTTGCTATATATTATATAACAAATTGTGGCGATGAAAAATTCAATCTTTATTTAAATAATCACAATAGAAAAATAATTGAACATAAAATTATTTCTAAATTACTGACAGAAGCTCTTGGTTAAGCCCTCTTTAGCAGTATAAAAAATTCGAATATCGGACAAAAAATAAATTCTAGAGACTTTATTAAAGAGTGATCCATTTTATTTGAAAAGCACACGGAAATTTTACTTTGCGAACTCACTCATGACATATAACTGTATATAATGAAGATTGTCATATAATGGGCTCAGACCCGCAACCCATTACCCACAGACCCGTAAAATAGCTTGTGCAAATGACCCTTTCGGTAACTTACATCTTTTGTATGCGACTTTTGAACTTAGCCAAGATGTTTTTGCTTTCATATATTTTTGATATCCTTGATTTGTTGCAAGTTTCATTTGAATAGCTTGTTTTTGTTAAACCATTTTTCCATATTTTATGAGGACATCCCAAGTTTTTGAAAAAAGTTTTTTTCAAAAATGCTGTTCAATTGCTTTTCGTTTCGGCTTTGTTTTATGAACATTTCCATTTTCGGTAACGATTGTAATTTTGTCTAATCAATCTAGTTTTGTTTTTGTTTTTGTTTTTATTTTTTTGTTTTTATTTTTTTTTTTTTTGAAACGACTGGAACTTTTGCTAATGAAAATATTCGATCGCAATTATGTTCTAAGACCAATTTCGTTTCCCTGTAAAGATTGGAATATTGCCTTCAGATCATTTCTGTTTCCCACTAATGCTTTCCAGTTCCATGTAACGATTGGGATTCTTTTTAATGAAGATCTCATTCCATTTCTCTGTAATGTTTGCAAAAAATTTCATCTTCCTGCAGTGATTGAGATTTTCGCGTTATAAAAATTCCCATTTTCTGCAAAACAATTGGAATTTTGCCTTATCAATTTCATTTCAGGCAACAGTTCATTTCCATGCAATGACGGAATTTGCCCAATGAACATTTTATGATTGAAATTTTTCCCATTGAAATTTCCATTTCCCTTTTACGAATGGAATCGTTTTCATTTCCATCTAACAAATTAAACATTTGAAATTTCCTTGAGAATTGGAATTTTTAGTTGTGAACATTTTATCTCTCTGTGAGTGTCGGATTGTGGCCTATGAATATTTTCACTCCCCTGTAATTTTTAGAATTTAATGTGCATAAACTGTGTTTGCAAGGTTCAATTAAAGTTTTACATTTGCATTACAAATAAAACGTTTAGATAGGGACTTTAAAGCGTCATATACAAAATTCGTCAAAAATATTCATATAATATACACTTTTTGCATGATTGATTTTATATATATATACATATTTAGTTAAACTATAAACGCGATAGGCGGGCGATGTATTCATTTTGAATCCTACTTGCTAATTATGAAAGCGATTTACTGCTATCCCATTAAATGTTGGCGCAGTTGCTTTAGCACGTTTCAATAAAGTTTAAATGAATAGGAATTTTAGAAATCACATTTATTTTCGTAAAGTTTATCTTTTTTTTTATATCTCTGACACTATATTGCACCATTTATTACTAAGCTATCAGTTTTTATCTCGTGCAGCGTCAAGAAAGCATACGTCACAACACATATTTGTAGGAATGACGGCACCCCATGAAATTTTGCTATCAAATAAATCGCTTCTCAATTATTTCGGTGCTATAAACCTTAATTTTATGTATATTTATTTTAAATTAAGCTTTCAAAACAAAGCACAATAATCAAGATCTATCCATTTGCTTATATTTAACTAGTGTAAATATTTAGGCAAAATAAATGGGAAACATCACGTGCAGTCATTAATTTGTTGCTGGTAGGTATTAGTGTAACAACCAATGATCGTATTGATAATTGATCTTGCTCTACAAGATGCTGTAAACATTTTATAATGCCGTCTCATGAATAGATAAAACATGGAAAATATACAGTCGGCATCGATAATCTTTCTTAACAGGTGTCAGCATAAGATTTTCATATAACAAATGGGACTATATTGTTTTAATGTATCACAGGTACTCTCTCTCGTCTTATTACAAAAATGTATACATTCAACAGTGATAAGAATCAAAACGGCCAAGTACAGTACATCAGCAATTTGTATGCGAAACAGCTTATAAAGGAACACAGAGGATAAAATTTGGCCTTTCCTAAAAATTTTGCTATAAGGGGACAAAATGAATGTGATTGATTAGTTAAGAGTAAAAGACCAATTAGAAATATTTAAGCTGTATCAATACGAGAACAAGTTAATCAATACAAAAAAAATCATGAGTAAAAGAGAGAAATTAAGGAAGAAGGGACAACAAGGGCAACGAGTGAAAAGAGGGAAAATGGGACAGGGGCAGGAAACATATGTACAGCCTCAGAAGGCTGCTCTCCTTAGAAAAATATAGAAGGGATCTTTATTCTGTATGGAGCATGGCGTTTCTCCACATTGGTTTGTGATCAGGCTTTCCTTATTTTGACCTGACTACCCCGCATAGACAGATCAATCCTTTATTCCCAATCTGGGGATACATCCGGCAGCCCTATATAGACGGAACCCCTGAAAACTGATTCAGGTGCCGGGACAAAAATTAATATAATACAGGTACCTTTAATTGTTATTGATGCATCATTTTTTCATTGGTCACCTGGATGAAATACATATAACCACTTTTTGCCGATTAACGATTCCCAAAATAAAAACAAAAGAAAGAAATAATGCGGTCGGTTCAAAAGTGGCAATAGTGGCAATGACTACACCAGTTCACGTTTGAATATAAAGCAGCATAAATAGCAGTAATACCATTTTTTTTTCTTTAGGAGTAGCCCGCAGAGAAAAAGAAATGATATTACTTATTTGTAAAACAGTACTAAGTCTTGTCAATTGTCTAAATTGCTCTTGAAAAGCCACAATAACTTCTTTGCATAAAAAACAAGTATGAGAAATAACATTTCGATATCTTTGAGTGCGTAGCGCAAAGAGATAAAGAAATGTAATTACTTATTTGTATGAAAGTACTTAATCGTGTAAAAATATCCGCATTACTTTTTTTATAAAGCTGTCATTATTCCTTTCTTTACTAAGCAAACGATCACAAAAAGATAAAATAGAAGGCGAAATGTATGGAAATATGAAATCCTGTATGATGACAATTTCATGTCTTTTCCTGTGCAGAAACTGCAAATTGTTTTATACAAAAGATAAAACTATTATACAAGTGGTGATATTGATTTACATTCTTGAGTTTAATTGTAGTAAAAAGATAAGATCATGAAAATGGAAGCCCTGTATGATGACACCTTTTTTTACTTTTTGTGCAGAAGAATCGCCAAATTTTTAAGATAAAGGATATAACTATAACATATGTCATTTTGATGGGTTTTACTGTTCCAGTCCAAAACAAAAAAAACAAAAACACAAAAAACTGGGATTGTAAGGTTTTCGCCGAAAAAGTAGAGTCAGGTCTATTTGTATTTTTTATGTTTTCCAAGTTGCAAGGTCACCCAGAAGTTTTTTTCTAATTAGGGGGTTCCTACCTCCGGGAACACCTTTGTATCCGTTAATGAATTTTTCAATCTTTTAATGCGACTTCTCAAACATAAACTTTTACGCAATCCTCAACACAAAACCTGTTGAATACCGCGCTTTCAGCATAAGAATCAGGCTCCTTAATCTTTAAAACCTTGGTCTAAAATTTACTCTTCGTCAATTCTGATAGAAGTTTGCCATATTACTTGTAATTTTTTAGCCGGACTTTATTTTACGATCTTTTGTTATTTGGGCTAAAAATTTCACCTTAAATCTGCATTTGGCTTCTTTAAAAAAAAACCTGCAACAACTCTAAACAGGTTAATTGCAAAACTTTGTATCGTCATCAGTTTGCTTCAACCACCTTTAACCCTCACATTCATTTCACTCTCACAATCAACTGAACCTAGAATGCTCTGCTATTCATGTAAAGTGGTAAAAACAAAATTACCGAACAGAGCTGGCAAGAGCCGAAGTCCATAAGACAAGAAGACAAATCAGGTGGAAACCACCAGAAAAATTGTATTCCGCAATGGTCCTGACATGGTACAGACATTTCAAAAGAAATGGTGGGTTTAACCGGGTTTTATGGTATGCCAAACATCCCCTTCCATTGCAGTAGTGTCCGGTAACAACTCAACAGCAATCACTATTGAAAGGTGGTAGAAAGTTAAAAGAAATATCATTTATCCTAATACTAAGTAAAAAAGAGAATCTTTAATCAGAGTTCGGACCGAAACTTCAAAATTTTCCACAAGTGACTAATATCTATTAAAGAACTTTTAATGATCGTGTGATACGGGATTTATTTTAGCTTTGATTAATAAGACGGTCACAGAGATAACTATGTCTGTATAATTTGTGCTAGCACTGCCAATGTTAGGGAAATTGATAATTTTGAAATTAAAATCGTCTCTTTGTCGTAAAGTTTAGTACTGAGGTAACCATTTTGTCAAATTCGAAATATGTAGATCTAGTGGTTTCTGCAGTTTCCTTATCTCTAGTTCTGGGAATATATTAATAGAACCCGTTTAGCAAAAGATGCGTAATTGGTGGAAATATTTATAATTTGATCTAACATGGCTCTTGTTAATCGTCAACCAGTATAATACTCGATAACCGTATATTTCGCACATGCGCAAATTGTATCGGAATATGAATAAACGGGATGGAAAACAACAATGTTTTTAAATTTGGTCGTCTTAGTTTATGAAGGAAATAAAGGTTAAGAACAGTTTTTACTATATCAATCATGCAATCCAGACACGTAAATGTGTATTGTTTTACTTTCGATTCGAATTTCAAACTTGCATCTGTTTGACAACGTCAGATTGTGTATTGTGACGTCATACACACAGACAGCAATAGGGGCAAGAAATCCGTATTCTCTTAGGTTGTTTTTACTCCTCGCTAACGCTCTGGGTTAAATATGAATATAAAGGTCCAGCCCATGGTTAAATGACAATAACCATATACCTGCCAGGAATTATATCTTACGTGAGATTGAAGGATTTAGCATCTCTTTGACGAATCCCTGAAGAAACTCTGTGTCGTGAGAATATAAATTAAGTCTGCGAGTAGTGAAGCATAATTAGTGCCCATTGGTATGCCAACTTGCTTTTGATAAGAAGCCGAACCTCCAAATGCGACGAATATACTATAAATAAGAAAATCAAGCATACTGCGCACCTGTTTATCATTGTTGCATACCTTTCCTTTTAAATTGATTTTTTTTTCAAATAAATGTTGACTTATAACCAAATATATATATATATATTTTTTTTTAATCGGCAAAGACTTTTTGAATGATACCTTTGATTCATGATTTCAGTTTAGCGTGGTATATAGTGTGTGAAAAAATCAAATGTTTTCAGAGAATGTATTTGAGAAAATGAACGGAATATTTTTAAGTATCCACGTGTGATTTATGTCACTTCTGGCATGAGTAGTTTCACAGTATGATTGATGCCTGTCTACAGACAAAGTAAGTTAGTTCAACAGACAATTCAGTAATTCAGAAAAAAGAAGATCCTGCGATGTATTTTTCCTTATACGGATTTTTGTGTTATTTTGGTACCCAATATAGGAATGGCAGGTCTTAATTGTTATTTCTAAAATCAAATCGATATTTAAGGAAAACACGAATGACTTGTGATTGGAAAGGATTTCATCTTTGTCAAATGAAACTCTTTTGAATATAGCACTACCTGGTGTATTGTAATCAATGCTTAGGTCTTTAATGGGGTAGTTGTAATAATGTGCTTTACATACAAAAAGGATCTTATAAGAAGGTTTGTCTGCAGGTACAACAACATATTCGTCATGTAATGAAGAGAGGCACTTACTGGCTTCATGGTCTTCAAAGACAGACTTAGGTCGATCGTTAACACATCTGTTAAAATCAATTTTATTACAATTTTGCAACACTAAAAATCAGAATTGGTAGTGTCATTCGTGTTTTCCTTAAATATTGATTTTAGAAATAACAAGCAAGACCTGCCATACCTATATTCAGTGATTATGCTTATCCTTAATGTAACTGTCTGACTAATAAAAGACAGTTACATCAACGATAAGCATAATCTTTATCACTGATAATACGTAAGAGAAAATATAAAAAAGATGCAAACTTATCTTATATCAAAAGAAAACATAAGGCTTCAAGATGTAAGATTTTTTTAATAAAAATAACTAGACATTTGAAAGATCAAAGTTATTTAAATATAATAAATTTAAGTTCTCTGTCTAAAATATTAAATTATAAATCTGTATCTAAAATGGTTTCTAAAATGACAGCATTCAATGTACTCAGATAAGGTCATAAACAAATGACGGTACTTTCGATAACCTCATTGATAATTCTACATCCGTTTTTGCAACGTCACAGACCAACTAGTGGCGTTTTTCCTAGTCTGGACCTTATGAGTGTTCTTAAGAATCGAAATAATTAATAGAAGTCATATTTTACACTATTTTTACTATGAGCTGGTTGCTCGGCTAAAAACCTAGCCATTAAGTGCCAGCTCGTGGTAAAGATAAAAATAAATGTATGGCTACTGTTAATTATTATTTTAAATAATAGCACACTCCTTCCCTTCTCAAAGATTTCAGTAAATGATTCACATACTTACAATAAAAGAGAAATCCATGTTTGTTGTCTGTTACTAATTATTCAATTCTTTATGCGTAATTGCTGCTGTACCTGGATTTGACCACTTATGACTTGTTAATTCAAATAATATATCATGTTTACTCATAACCTGGCATGTAAAGTAGTCTTCATTTTTGTGATGCTTTTTTTCTGTGTGCAATAATTGAACTGCTATTGCTTTTAATTAGGCATTCAAAAACTAAAACGTCATTATTAACACCATCTCCTGTAGTACAAACTACTTAAAATATTTAACAAGTATGAAAGATTGTTGAAAAGTATAAAGAGCTAAAAAGACATCAGAACAACCTTTGACGAAGTTTCGTAAGAATATGATAGGTTTGTAGTCCCCTGTTATGATCTGTGATTCAGTTAAATACGTTTAAAATTTTCAGACGACTCTTTCTTACGACATATGCCTCATCAAACATACAGCCTAAACATATATATCGTGTTAGTACAACTTAGTATCAAATCAATCGCACAAAAACAGGGTTTCAGCTCTGTTTTCTCAATTCATCTAAGCTAGTTTCTTAATTCTGTGTTGACTGTAAGACTGAACTGGTCTACAAACTGGTTTGGGAACTCGGGACTTCATTACGGGTCAGCTAATGGAATTCACCTTCCTGCTTTTCCCGATTGGTGTCGCTGCTGCATTATCAGATGTAGTTCGCGGGAAAACTTGTGTTTCACGCATGTTCAAAAATTGTTCCTTGTGCGCGACTTTTCCCGGAATCACGACGTCATAGAACAAAACCTGATAGTGCAGTGGCGACACCAGACGGGACAAAATAGGGAAGGTGCATTCAATTATGAGGAAAGATATGTAACATTTTTAGTGAGCACTGAAACACCTGACCTCTCTGATGGTGTTTATAGAATTCGTGCCTTAATTATATTTTCTTTTTTTATTTACGTTATTGTTGCCCCTTGTAGCCAGCATAGATGGTCTATTTGAAGTTCAACTTGAATCACTTTTCAACAGTTATCTTCAAATAATTGCAGATTCAGAGAGTCTTCTGTTGTTAGAGGTCTCATTTCTGGTTTTAAAAAAGCAGAAAGTAAGAAAGCAGTAGTGTAAAAAAAATCATAAATCTTTTCTGAAATCCCTTTTGCCCGGGGAGGGGGTAGGCGGTGGATGAGGAGGAGTTCTTTACACATTTTTTTCAAAGCTAAAGAGTATCTCCCTCTTGGAAAGCTCTGTCCTTAGCTGATTTTTGCTTTTTTATTTAGGTCCTTTTGGTAATTTGTTCTCTGTCAGTTTTTACACATGTTTCGGTTTTCGGTATATGGAATTCCTCCAAATGTTCTTATTTTATCTGCACTGAAGAGACATAAGTTTTCGAAATGCGCATAAGCAGAAACTAAATTTACAGTAACTTCGGTATTTTGTTAATTACAATGAACACATCTTCAAGTCTTCAACAATATTGTTAACTTATGTGCATTATTCGCCATGAATGAAAACATATTTTACAAAATGATATGGAGTAAATGTATTCCTTATGTATGATGATGTCTTGTCGCTTAATAATAAAAAAAATTGCCGACTATATTCCATTAATATATCCACCAGCACTTGAAATAAAGGAGACTACAGACACTGACCATTCTGTTTCGTTTTTAGATTTACTTCTGGAGTTTGACGACAGTGGCAACCTCAGCACACGAATTTATGACAAAAGAGACGATTTCAATTTTGATATTGAGAACTTTCCACACCTAGACAGTAATATTCCGTCTTCCACAGCGTATAGAGTATATATTTCTCAATTAATCCATTACGTTTGAACATGTAGTCACTATCAAGGTTTTTTGAAACGGCACAGATGTTTAATTCGTAAACTTTTAAATCAGGGCTTCGAGAAATGAAGATTAATAGTTTTTCTGAAGAAATTTATTGGACGATATCCAGATTTGATTGATAAATATTCAATTCCAATTTCCAATTTTATTGAAGACTGTTTTGTTTAAGTTTTGGCTTCTTCTTTGAGGTTTCTCCTTTTGCCACTTTAGTGTAATTTGTGCACCGAGCGACAAAAACATTTTACCTATATTAGACAAGGCTTGTACATCGAACGACAAAAACATTTTACATGTTTGAAAAAAAATTCTATGTTTTGACAATATTATGGCTTTGACATTTAACACATTCTTGGCACACAGAAGCTATAGTAAGTTGTCATAAAAGCGGGAGGTTGATGCATCATTAAATCTAGTTTAACCCACCATTTAATTAATAAAATGCCCGTTCCAAGTCGGGAATATGACGGCTTGCCAAAAATGTTCTGTGTAGGATTGTGTTTCCCTGATTCTGTCGAATGTTATACGGATTTTCCTTACTGGTCTCTCCCTTTGATCGCTTCGGACTTTTGTTGTCACTTTTATTTACTTGTATAGGGTTGTAATTGTACTGAATAATAGTTTGGCACAGTATTTAAGTTTTGATAGTTTTCACTCATCTTTCATGATAATTTTCGAATTAAATTCAAAGCCAGATCATTAGACTAAAACGAGTATAAACGTTTCGTCTTTCATCAAGTATATGCAAGTTAAATCTGTCAAAACGTTTATTGTTTAAAATGTATTATAAACAAAGCTAATTAAAATTGCTAAACAGTTATAATAAACTAAACAATAATCATTACCTACAAAATTATCCTCTGATCATAATGCATTGCCGAATTATTCATTGTCGACATGTAATTTGTTGACAGATATAATTTCAAACATTAATTAGACAAAGAATTCCACTGCTACACCTTTCAGACGCTTGCCTGAATATTGCTATATTTTTAAAATTGTACTCAAAACATCTGATTATCAACATCTTTTGTCGTCATCTGCCAGAAGTGTTTAGAGATATTTTCCAGTTGTGATGCATTCAGTGTCTCCTTATAATCATAACACGTGGGGAATTAATTTGAGCTCCTTTGACACTTTTGACCATTGCAAACAATGCACTGCATCGCACTATTTGACGAGTATTGTTTTAGGAATTTATTTCTGCAGCTAAATTGATATAATGATCGGGTCATTTTAAGCTCCATTCGTCTCATAGACTGTCAGTACCTTTATAAGTTCAGACCATTTATATAGTTTGCCCGCATGGAATATGTTAAACACTAGACGTTTCGGGTTTCAATATTGATTTAACTTTATTACTAGCTGTAAACTGGTACTTATTAATGATTTCAGTAAGAACAAATCCTGTTCTAAACTACGAATACTGTGAGCAAAGAGTCACTCATATATGCCCTGCTCCCCCGTTTGATTCCAGAATTAAAAATTAAATTCTGAATTAGAAAGTGCAGATCTACATTCTGTCATAAAAGGCAGTTTCGTGAGATTTTATTCTGTGGTTAAAGAGGAAAAAAGTATAAGAGATAGATTCCTACGTGTAATGTAATGGCCAGATCCGTGTTTTGCAATTGGAAACCCCGAAAATCAATAAAATCAAATTTTGAAATAGGAGATGCACATCTACATTATGGCACAAAGGTTGTCTTACAGTTACAGATGAGAGATGGTACCCATTTGCAATGTAAACGATAAGTCCAATTTTTGCAATTTGCAACCCAAATATCGATCAAACAAAATTCTGAAATAGTCGACGCACATCTACATTATATCACAAAGAGTATATGCTGAATTCAGTTTCATGAAAATCCACTCATTGGTTCAGGAGGAGTAGCGGATGAGAGATGGGTACCCCGGTTTTACGGACATAAAAGCTGACGGACGTACAACCCCATCTCTATGTACCCCAATTTTCAAGAGGGGCATATAAATACCGTTAGGTTTTAAGTTTTTAGTGCTTTCCATGATTGCCCAGGCATCGCCAGACGTCCTTAACCCTTCCTAAATGTAGAGTGTAATGAACCTCCAGCAAAAAACTCTAAACCATCATACATGTACTTTATCTTTCAATCATTTTTCACGAATCGAAAACTAAAATATTTTTTACTTATTTATTAAAGACCAAAGATAACGAAGGTAGAACAGGTGTAACAACTAACAAGATTTTTGTTATTTTCCACAAGCAATGTGATACATGGACAAGACATTTTCGAAATTTCGATTAAAGAGTACGTAAATGTATAACCAAACAATACTGTACACATGGAAGGGGAATGCCTTAAATAACTGATGTATCCAACAAACTATTTGTAAATGTATTATATAACCGACAACCTGTAGGAGTTACAATAGTACATGCAGAAAAAATTATAATACGATCAGCATGTTTTCGATTGCTAGTATATGATAATGACAATTCTTTGCATTCTTGTTTATTATACCAGTAATGATATATGACAATGTTGTCATTTATTGCTGTACTTATTTACGACGCTAATTTACCAACTGCAAAGTGTTCTCATTATTTTTGAAGTTTTTTGGGCAAATCTATACCCATCCTAAACTGACTATTTCAGAACTATGGAAGGGTAAAACATATTCAATGGTCCTAAACAATATTTAAGGATGGTCACTCTTCGGGTTTTTGAAACTGTCTCTGACTTTTGGAATTCTCATATTTTATCCATTATGATGCATAAGAAAATTTTGTACACTGACCCCAACTTTTCTTTTCAAAATATGATATTTATACACATCGTCAATGAACTTCTGACAAAATTTGATGAAATTCTTGATATTCATCCATCGCATTTGAATGGTTGATTACTTTAATGCAAAGTGAATGAAAAGTCTAGAGAAGTTTGGTTTCCCGCCAAATTTTTCAGGTGTTTAAATCTCAAATACAGCCACACTGACCTATCAATATTTTTTTCTTAAAATGATGTATAATCCATATTCTGACAAATAAAAATAATAATTGTAAATCCTTGATATAATAAACTTGAGGAGTGACCATCTTTAAAAGCACAATAAGAATTTGACTCTGCTACTGCCGTATGATTGAAGCAACGAATGAGGCAAATACACATTACCGAGTACTGTAAACTAACGTATTTTCGCGGATACTTTATTTCCCGTTTTGTCGCTTCCCGTCAACTTCGTATCGTAGCGACTGATTTTCACAGTTTCCTATTTCTGCTGATGCATTTGTAATGGGCGAAGGCATATTGGCGACGATATATTTTTGAGATTATTTCACGCTCGCGAAGATCGTGTAAATAAGTTGATTTACAGTATCTTTTGATATCCCCAGTTTTATTGTGTGATATGCGACTGCTTGCTATGTGTGGCGTACATGTTTACTTTCGGTTTTATCCTTGTTTATGTCGTCAGTATTATGTTATCTCTCTTTTATCAAATCTTAGGACTTTACGATTTCAATACAATTCAAAATATTTTATTGAACAAGTTTCATAAACACAAACATTATTTAATTGGACTTTTATTCTTCATTCAGATTGCTTCTATTTTGCAATGTATGTACATTTATTCACTTTTTTACCTTTTTGGGGCCATTTAGGGCTTGCTATATGGTGCGAGGTTCCTCACTGTGTTGAAGACCGTACGGTGACCCCTAGATTCTTCGTTTTGGGTCGTTTTAACCTGGATATGGGATGTTGTCTCCTTGACATTTACCCCATTTCCTTTCTTTTTTATATATAAATTGTTATATTATTTCGGAGAACAAAATGGCAACATATCAATAATTTGTTTTTACCCGGCACCTGAACCGTTTTCAGAGGTGTTATGTACAGAGCTACCTGCCAGGCTAGTCCCCTTTCGGCCGATAAATAGGAATGACTTGTCTTTGCGGGTTGTTAAGGGCATAGTAAAAACTTGGCAACGGGTCATTGTAGACAAACTTTGTAGAATAAGAAGTCTCCTATATTTCTGAACAAAAGAGGATTCTCATTATTGTCTTTGTTGCCCAGAGTGTCCTTCCCACCGTACATTTTTTCTCATTAAGTTTGTGATATAACAAACTTGTTCAACCCCTGATGAAGAAGAAATATTGCTTCCTGGACGTTAAACTCTAAATTATCAATCGATCAGGCGATAATATTTGCCCAAAAAGTGTAGTAAAAGATGTATTTGTGGATAGCATTTAAGTTCTTTAGTATATTAATTTCCTATTATATAAGAATGGTTTGCAATTGTCTGTGTTAAAACGGAATTGTTTAATTTCAAAATATAAAAAAAAAATTGGGGTCACCTTTCAACTGAGCGCAAAATTGTTGAAAAGGACAAGGTGCGATAAGGGGGTGATTTGGCCCTGAATTTCGGTGATTTTTTAAGTTGCACCTGAATATTTTTTTTTATGTTTGTTTAAAAGTTCAGATCCCACTAAAGAAAAGAATACAAAATTTACAACCAATGACGTCACAATGGCTACAGTTCTGACGTCATGTTCAAGCTACTTTTGAACGTTTTCTTAGAAATACAAGGAAATTGGCATATTTTCGAAGGGTTTCCTAATCGAAAATATAGAGCGCATTCAAGAACCAATTAGATAATTTACCAACTTGTTAGTACACATGCGTTAGAACTCCCATATAAATATTTTTGTGGTTCTTGCATGCGCTCTATGTGTCCTCTTAAGAAGAAGTAGTCAAAATTGGTAAAATTTTGTCATTTTTTGACAAAATGTGCAATTTTTCCCATTTCAACACTGAAAAAAACTCTGTAATCGTACATCAAAGCTAGAGTTATCTTCCTGTTTACACTTATCCATAGAATATTTCAACAAAACATATTGGGAATTTAAGTAATCTTATTATTTTAGGCTAAATAAGGCCCTTACCGCACCTACCCCTTTAAGAATATTACATAGAAATGATAGGAAAGTGGATAGCTTTAAAAATTCATTTTATAATTGTTCATTATTTGCAGTTTTTTTTAATCATGACATTGTTTATATTAAACAAATACAAATTGGTGGTCACTGTTGAAACAAGAGATAAATTGTAAAACGTTATATTCTATATTGATATCTATATGAAATTATTTTTCATATTTTCTTCCTTGCGTATTTTCTGTTTTGCTTTAAATCCAGCAAAGGATTTACAGTTCGTATGTTTGAATTCAACCTTTTTAATGAAAGTGTTGTAAATAATAAGGAAGAAAGATTTAAATGTTTTTGACTTCCTTTTGCCTTATATCATTATTTTGTTAACTGTAAAAATGTGTGAAACCAAATATTCGAAAAAATGGCGGGAAAACACAACGGAGACACCTTTGAATGGAGGTCTAATGCATTAATGTTTATATTTTTGCAGAATTAATTCTTAAGTTTCAATTATCATGGTTACATTGATTAAACTTTCAATTGGAAATTGACGTTGTTGCAGCATATTCCAGAGCATTCGGTATATACTGCTATGTTGATAACAAGGCCATTTCACAAGTATTTTATATATTGTTAGGTCCATGATATTAGCCTATTACCCCTAGGATTATTATAAGTACTATTTACTATTGTCCCAATGATGTTTCTATTACCGAAGGAAATGTACTTGCGTTTGCCAAAGACACACAATCAAACCATTGTTATAATTGTACATGAAACGTAGGTATAATTAACATGGCAGAAATACTGTTCTAATAATTACTTAATCAAAATGTTTGTTCAGTGGTATATAAGTGCCAATGGCTTGACTTTTTGTTCTTGTTAGACAGTCGTTGTAATTGGGTTGATCTTTTGGTGTAAAAGTACATATTGCTGCTTTACCAAACATTTAGGTAACATTACATATATTGGAAGCCATAAAATTGTCACCACTTTGTTAGAACACGGAAAAATGCAATTGAAATGTTTACCCTTGCAATGAATATTTTAGGAAAGGATTTAAATACATTTGAACATTTATAAAGGCAATAAACAATTCCTTTTTTATTCAAGCATAATTAATCTTGTCCTAGATCTCGTATCGGAATTCACTAGACCATCGTGTAGCCTATTTATTACTGGGTTCCGTGGTATATAACAATTTTACATTAATGCGTTTGAATAATGTGCAAACTTACCTTTTGTCCAGACATTTTGACAACCATGCAAAAATTGTCAAAAACTTTCCCCACCCTAAGCATATATGCTTCCCCCCCGCTATATCTTCTGGTACGCTGTGAATTGTTATTTTTAAGACATTTTTGGTCACATGGGGTGGACATGTGTGTTAGGTAGGGTGGACAAACAGCAACTAGTCAATCTAAATACCAGAACTCACATATGGTCTATTGCAGTTGAATAGGGTTACACTGAAATGTGTATGATATAAAATCCTTGACAAAATCTATCAAAACTGATAGTATTTTGTGGGAAAAGGAAAGGTTCTTTATTCAAGATAAATTTGTCATAACAAAGAGAACATATAGATATGTAACAAAGAAATAAGATTAAAGATGACGGACAAATTTATGGCTTTATTTGGATGCGATCGGTGGCACAATGGCGCTGAAACAAATGTTTGGAATCAGTTAGGATTTAAATTGCAGGACTTTTCAGAGATCATTACTCCATAAAAGTAAAACAAATTGATACTGAAAGTTCCGTTTATATATTAGTAGTTTCTAAGGTGGAAATGAATTTAAGGACAAACTATCAAAAGTTATGTTTGTAGCCAAAACTATCAACATATATTAATGTGAAAGAAATATAATGTTTTTTGATTAGACAAAAACAAGAAAAAAGTCTATGCCTACGTAACGTATTCAAATCAGAAAATTTAATGAAGAGCCACAGCTTAGAAAAAAACATTACTTGAAGTTTTACAATACTGATCTTAATTTTGTGTTATACTCTCGACTCAAAAAGGTCCCATGATGATTTAACACTATTCAGTACATATGTATGCACGGGATTGTAAATACAAATGTAAATACAAATCATGAATGCAAATGTAACATTCACAAAAAGCTTCAACGGTGTTGTCTTAGGAAGACTATCCCATGTACTGTGTCTGACCGCAGACAATGCGTTAGTAATCATAAAATGTTATGATGCATACTGCAAACATAACAAAAATTGGTAATGGTTATGCATTACTTTCTCCTTTCTATATTATTATTGACCTAGTGTACAGTCAATAATTAGTATATCACCCTTATATAAAATGAGTTGACATTAATGTTTCTTGGATTATGTTTCCTATCAGAAAATGTGTCAAATATTCAATAAAATACATCAGAGTTATATATATATATAACACACGGCGCAATGTCAATTACCTACGTCACTAATTAGTTTATCAGACATAATAATTAAAGTAACATTAAGTCAGCAGTAGCTTTCTCACCCAGTCGGTCAGTAAGCACCCCCATCGGCACCAATTGCGATGCATTACGATCAGCTGATTCTTGTTTCTATCTGAAACATGTCTTACCACTGGTTCAAAGATAGAATATCTGTAAAACTGATCAGAGGTTGCCGTGCTTCACACTCGTTTTGATAATTATGACTTCTGCTTTATCTTCTCAATGGATTTTGGCTTGTTAGTGAGATGATAGACGTCTCTCTGTAATCTAGTGTTATGCATCTTGATGCGTTTTGGACAGTAGAAACATGTTCTTCTAGACACCAAACTATTCATTAAAATACTTCTTTCAGATGCTATGCAATTTAATGAGTAATTAATGATATGGTGTATTTTTCATTGCGATGGTCATTCGATGCTATAAACAGATGAAGACAAATGCATCTAAGACCAGAATTAAAAATATTAATCGATAAAGAAAGAAATATTATTTCCGCATTTGAAAATAATGATTTCTAAACGTAAACATGTTGCTTGGTGTGTTATGGCTGGTTGTAGGTTCTACTATCTATCAATTTGAAATGTAAGGATTGATTAATTGATTGATGTTTTACGCCAACTTCAGTAATATTTCAGCTATATTGTGGCTGGCGAGAACTGTTAAGTATATTGAACAATTATGTTAAAAAAGTAAAATATCAATATAAAACCATTATAGCTTTAAACAAGTAAAATAAGAGTGTAAAATATAAAAAAAATAATAGGAGAAATGCCAGTTAAACTGTTACAATATTAGAACTTTAAGATAAATCTATTTAAATCTTGCTAAATAAATGTATTGCTTTTAAAAATTGGAACGATTTGTCGCCAGAGACATTTGAAATGTTAAGGCAAACTTGTAATAATTCTTAAACATTCGTATCCACATGACAAAAATAAGTTTAAAGAATGATAAATAATAAGAGACTGTTGATTTAAGCATTAGAAGAAGAATGTATTCACTAGCCAAACTCAGAAAAACTAACAAATTATTTCTAAATTTCAGAAAATTTTGCTTAAAACTGTGGAATTGAAGTTTTTTCCTTAACTGATTTTTTTTTCTTTAGATCCATTTGTATCTTTTCGGTAGGTCTCTTTCCATCCTTCGCAAAAATTGTGTAAATTAGTAGGGGAGATATTTTCTCTTCGCTCTTAAATTGGAAGTGTATTTGACAAGTTGGTCAAACATATGGCAAACTGATTTTATTTTAGGGGTCTTCCAAATGTTATGTTTGAAGAGTTAAATGTACGTTGTAGTCGAATGGGTTATCTGAAGAAACTTCAAAATTGTTGTATTTATCAAATACTCTGGACAAAATTTATGAAATGCGCGAATTTGCTGGTAAGAAATGAACCAGTATTAGGAGACCAAGCCAAATTGTTCGGTGTAACATGTAACACGCTTATTTCATTCGTGATTTTTTTTTTGCCTGCCTTAACCTCTAAATCAAAATTACAAGTACAAGGTTCACATTGAGATAGTTTAAACAGAATTTCTAAAAAGTATGATTGGTATTACAGTACTTACATTTTTAAAAGAGGTGTTGATCAACAAGCCTAAACAAACCATAGGACGACAACGACGGTAGTTATGTCTGCTAGGTGTTGACTGTGACAGAAGGCAAAAAACCAAAAGTACTGTATCAGATGTCAAATAAGCAACGAAGGAATATGGAGTAAATGCACTTGAGGCAAAGTATCTAAATGCATAGGAAAACAAAGCAACGGAGCATTGCCTTTATTGTTATTCTTCATCTTGAAGTGCACTGTAAAACGGTGTTTAAATTTTAACACTTTTAAAACATGTTTAGATCCAAACATATTTAGGAATATGTTTAAATCCTTAACACTTTATGGTTGAAACGTGTTTAATGCTAAACACGTTTAGGAATAAACATGTTTAAAATCGCAAACTATCTTGACATTAATCCGGGAATGTATGTGATACATATTTGAAACACATTCCTAAACGCCTAAACACTTTCCTAAACATGTTTACATTTAAACATATTTAGCCATTTCATAATCGGATAGAGGGCGATGTGGTATCTTTTGTGTGATTTTGAAAAGGAAACGTGACGATAAACAAAGACGAACCGAGATTCTTTCGTTGAGGAAATATTGCTTATAAAACAGATACATTTTGTTTTTAGAGGTATGCATTTGATACTTTTTGATGTTTAGTAAGTTGATACATATTGATTTTTTAATTCTTCTTTATTCTTAAATACTTTGCACTGATTGCACTGACAATGGCCTCTTATTCGCATGTACATGTAACTGCATATATACTTTTGATTTCTGGGAAACTTTGTGTTTTAAAGAATGTTACCTAATATATGACATTTAATTAATACAAGCACTTTTTTATTTGAAGGGACTAAATACTATTTTTGTATGAATATTTTTAAGAATGTCTAGTTTTCTTTTATGTCTATTTAGGTAATGGAAGCTGCACTTGTGGACTGGAGTGTCGACAACTTCCTCGAATGGAACAAGACTGAAGAGAAGAATATTTTTTGAATAAATAAAACCTCCCCTCTCCCAAATCCCAAGTCAATAAAAGTTCAACCAAAACACAATCAGTCTAAACACCTAATATCTGAACATGTTCAAGATCGTAACACTTTCTTCGATACTAAACATGTTTAGGTGCTGTAAAACGAACACAAACAATGTGTTTAGGATTGTGTTTTAAATCTAAACACCATTTTTACAGTGTGACAATGAGGCCTTGGACAGTGAACTCTGTTCATACCTCAAAGTTAGTAAAGTACGCCCCTAGCACCGGTTTTAACGGAATTCCTTGCTAGATTTTGTTCAAATGCTACATCGATGTCTCTTTACCAATGCAAGCAGGATCTTCAACAGACATAAAATCAACTGGCAAAGTGTTCTTACAATCGCTGTCATCGATTGACACAACATAAAGGCTAATATATGTTATTCGGGAATCTTCACAGGGGATACGGGTTCATATTCCCTGTTTGTGTTTTATATCCCCTGGGCCGTCAGGCGAAGGGGGTATAGGACACAGACGGGAATATGAACCCGTATCCCCTGTGAAGCTCGAATAACATTTATATTCTGCTAGAAGTGCTATAATTTTTCTATTAAAAGCGTTTAAAAATTGTGATTTTGCTACCACGTGGATAGGTCTCATATCCCCTGTCAAGGTATCCAATCAAATCGCAGGAATTACCTGGATATTTCACGTCAGCAGAATATCAGAACTTACACACGCACAGGGCACTCATCGTCACAGTCCTCTCATTCCAACAATATGCTCTCTATCCCCCGGAAGGGGGGTTAATTCCTATATATTGATATACGGGGATGTTTTTTTTCGAGTAGATTTTTTCAGGTTTTAGTATTGATTTGGGTTATCTTTTTAAGTGAATTAGTATCTTTTTGGGTATATATTTCATATAACTTGAGTATAGTTTCGGGTATATGTTTTAATAGCTTGGTATTTGCAGGGGGTATTTGCATGACACTTTAGAATAAGAGGATATAATTAAGTTCCAGACCAGTCTGTATTTAACATGTACTACATATCCTACAACAGCAACATGCATGACATAAATGTTATACTCTTATGTTATACATTATTGTCAGCTGGTATTTGTTTGGGTATATGTATGCATGCTTTGGTATAGATTCGGGTATACTTTTATTTGCTTTCTTGGTATTGATTCGGGTAGGATTTTTATTCTTGCAAATACACATCCCCGTCAAAATTTTACCAAGTAACCCCCGGTCTCTACCCCATTTTAGATATAAAATGAGATTTGGTATATTCATACAATAAAAGCTTAAGAGGCAAGTATCGTTTTGCTAAATTATTACAAATATATACAGTATGTTTGAATGTTTTTGAATTATTACATTGCATGATTTAATGAGAAATACTTAAGTTTGATAGACATGAAAGAAAACAATTGTATGATTAGGTGTAAATTAGTTATAAATATGTATGTCTGCCAGATTCAATCCGATGGCTTTAATTACCAACAATTTATCATTCTTGTAATTAAAACTCTCATTCAAAGTGATTCCGCATTTTGGTATTTATTAGCAATACAGACACTTTGAATTAGAAAGAGGAAGGTCTAATTTACTTGAAATCAACTTCATTTATATTCATATTGATTGTGTGTATTTTATGTTGGTACGTAGGGAACATTATGATAGCTTAAGACTTGTATATTGCAAACGTTAAGCAAGCGTCAACACCTTTATGGGAAATATGTTATTATTACAATTACAATTGACACATTGTGAAAAGATAACATTGTAGATGAAAATTCCTTATTTTATAGCGATAAATAGAAGTATAACCCATTTGGACTATAATATTTAAAATATGCAGTTATTTATATACTGTATGGTTGTAATATTTCGCGGGGTATTAATTTTCTCGCTATTCGCGTTTACTACGATAAGCGCGAAATTTTATACCCGCGAATATTTTACTGTCGACTTAAATGGAGATGAACATAAAGACTATAACTACAAATCCGCGAAAATAAAACCCTGCGAATAAATCCTATTATACTGAAAACAGCGAAAATTTCGTACCGCGAATATAAAACCCTATATACAGTATTTTGTCTTCTATGATAGGAAAAAGAAGGGAAACGGGGAATGTGTCTAAGAGACAACGACCCAAAGGGGAGTAATAACACCTCAAAGCCACCATAAGATCTTCAAAAAACGGTGAGGAAACCCCACACCCAACGGCAGGTCGGAGTTGGCCCCTTATGAGTCTTTTTTGTCCGACAACCGATGACTGTTGTTGTACGAACACTCTGTTGGTTTATTGTAGGTTTGTTGATGAGCCCTCATTTATGGGTAAAAAAACAAATGGATGTAGCGTTGTGCGACATTTAGTAATGAATTTCGCTCCAACTGGTGCTAAGGATCGTCTTCAACTTACTATGATGTATGAGCAAAGCTCATTGTTAAGCCTCACGGTGGCTTAAAGATGAGGAACAACAATAAAAGATTGTTTCTTAGTATGAACATGAGTTTGTAGAGACTTTGTACCATGTATTTTTACTCCATATCCTTTCAATGTTACATATTTAAACATACAATTGCAATAAATTGGGGGGGGGTATGGGTTTTTTTTTCTAAAATAATATTTTGGAGCCGATTTTATGTGAAACAAATATATTGGCTGCCAAAATGATGAAAAAAAAATTCTGAAGGAGGCTTTATGCCCCCGCAAAAATGTTAATTTTGAAAAAAAAATATTTTGTCGATACACCTGAATTAAAAATAAACTTTACTAACAACAATTATGAGTCCCTTTTTCTAATTTCTACCAAAAACTTAGTTTCTGCAGCTGGCAATTTTGACTATGTCTCTTTAGTGCAGATCAGATCTTAACTTCTGGAAAACCATTAACCAAAAGATATATAAACATCGAAAGAACAAATAACTAATAGAATCTAAATGAATAGCCAAAATGGGCAAATCACAGAATTTTGCAAAAGGGAGATACTCCTTAGTTTAAAACGATCTTGATATTGCCAATTTCAAAATAGAATCGGCTTTAGGATCATCGTCAAAGTACTGATGGGTTGGTGAATGCACTGTGGGTCTAGAAGTCTACACACGGAGACATCGAAATAGTTGTAATAAATAAAAATACCCAGTGGAAATAAATAAAAAAAATGAAGTTCCTGTGCATTTTGTTTCTTCCAATGACTATTTCGACTAATTATGCTTTATGGTGACTTCAATAAAAGCTTTAAACCATGCATTTTTCACAGACTTTGTCTCATGTTCATTTTCCTCATATCCTGTCATCGTTAAATTAATTTTTCTAACCTTCTTATGGGTCTTTATTACAGTCGTACATTTTTCGAATTTCATACGGTGAAGGATTTTAGTATATTCATTTTCATTGGTTAAAAGAACGAGTTTTGAATACAGAATGGACATAAAAGAATCACAGAGAAAATATAATTGACAGTTTTTGCAGTGTTCTGAATGTTAAATGTTGCGTTAAAGAAGTTGACAGTAATGGTGTATAGTAGTTTAGGATGCGATACCGACGGTTCATTGAACTGCTTATACGTGTTGGTTTCCCTTTTCAACAAAAGCAACCAGATCCTTTTTGTAAAATCATTGCAGATAAAATGGTTAATTAAGTGATAAAAACAAAAAATATCCCTTTAGCATGGTGCAGTAGCAAGAAATTCATTATATATTCAAGGTTTGAATCAAAGTATTTATGCCTACAACATTGGTTTTATGATGCAATAACTTAAAATATTGTTCATAAAACTCACATGTTAAACTATACAATGTCCATTAAACCCATTTTGGTTTGATTATTTAGAGAAGGAAACACTTTCTATTAAAAGTAATAACCACGTACACTGATTTTATGGTCAAACAAATTTGAAAATGCCCTATGCATAATATTACTACATGTGTGTATATCATAAAATGTGCGAGTTAGGAATACATATATGGTGGAGTCAACAATCTTTATAACGACATATCCTTCTTTAAAAGGTTTTCTTTCTTAAAAACAAATTCATTTGATATTAAGGCTTTATAACAACAGCATATTAATTTTAATGTCGAACGTTTTCAGGGAGCGAGTACTTATTAAAAGGGTATAAATGCAAGAAAAAATATTTTTAGTCTTCAGAATAAGTCATTTTCATTTTTCATGATAATACAAAACTCATACTGACGGCATGTCATTATATTCTGAAATATAAGTGAATTTGATACAGTGAAGAGAAGTGTCTGAAAAGTATTTTTCCGGAACGAGGGGGGATGGGAGGTAGACGTTTTAATGTGAACAGTCCGGCATAAATAGTTTCTCCTGGCTTTTCTTTATATCCATTTGAAAGTGTAAATCTGTCTTTCTTTTTACAGTAATGTTAATCATATGGCGGAATTTTTTAGAATTTCCCTTTCTCCATTCTTGCTTTGGTATTCAACTGTCTATTTTTTTCAAAGATTTATGAAGTATATGACATGTATAAGGATTTATTAAATATATAAGGTAACATAAATTCAATGGTATAATTTCTTCATAAAAACTTTATTTAAAAAAGAAATATTGAATATCCGAATACAAAAAATACGTAAAAGTCGAATATAGAATTCACATCACACAAAGGATAACATAAAAACAAATTGTCAACTTGAAACCAAAGAATGGCAGAAAAATGCCGAAGGAAGAAAGCACACAATTATATAAATCAAAGTCAAGAGACAAGGTAAAACCAAGAACACCAGAAGACTAAAGACCAAAGACACAAAACGCTTATATAACACACAGACACCACAAACTCAACACTGAAAGCTAGATTAATACTAGTATGAACTTTAAAAAAGAACAAAATGACATCAGGTACTTCGGAAGGGTAAGCATGTCCTGCTCTGTATACAGCACTCGTCAAAGCGTCAGTGAGTCAATCCAGCGTAAGGTCAGAATAAGTAATTTCAAATACTTGAAGACGATTTGCGAAAAAGAAATAATAGTAATAAAGACACAATATCTTGAAAGGCGGATAGAAAGGGCTAGTAGCTACTTGTTAAATAACTTTAGCAATCAATCTTCCTGACGCAATAACCTTACATTTTTGAATGAAAATATGATTTGCCATAAGAGCCCTTTTATTAAAAACTGACTGAAGCAATGCAATGCAAGACCTGAATTCTTCTTTTCTTAATTCAAGTTTCTTGATAAAAGAACCAATAAAAAATGAATTTTACTTATACTGGAAATTTATGTTCATATTTTATGAATATTTTAACACTAATAGCATAAGAAGTAGACATGCAATTTATCAGGATTCCCTGAAATCTATTTCTGATTATATAATTTGGAAACATTTTCCCATACATTAAAACAAAATGCAACATTTGTTATACAGTAATTGTTAGGTAGTCAAATAATGTTAAAATACTCGAATCAATGTAAAATAGTCATAAACTGTAAAAAATAGATACATGTTTGCTTGCAAAATGGTTTAAACTCTTTGACTCTTTTATTTTAGTTTCTCCACCAAATGTTGTATATGATGTAGCCGTCATATGTTCATGCCTTAAAGAGGCACCTTGTTCTTCAATTGTTAAAGTTGAAATATAAGGATCACTGTTTAAAGTATGTATAATTTTCATGACTAGTATTTTATGTACATCTGTTAATTCTAGACAATATACTTTTGAAGTACTCAGTAGGATTCGTAATCTGTAATGAAATATATCACTGCCTGGAATGTGCGCTATAGAGATCAATTATCATGATATTCTAATGCGTAAAGTGCTATTGTAAATTGTTCAAGCAGAGGAGTTGTTTAAATTCACACGTGAAACATAGCCATTCATTACAGGTAATTACTTTATTTTACTATATACTATTACTTTAACTTCTTCGACTAGTGTAGCACATTTATCAATCATGATGAGCAAAGGAAAGAAAGGTATAAACCTTTTATATATTTTTTTTCGCCAATGAAAATCTTGTTTCATATTTAAATGCACACTAAAATAAAATAGAATAGATAAGAAATATAGTTTCCATAACGAGAACTAGTTGATTATGAAATTTCTCACATCGAGTTAAATAAATTTTGCAAATGTTTGAAAGCGAGGCTTGTCGAGCTTTTAAAAATTTGAAAATTTATTTAACGAGATGTGAGAAATTTCATAATTAACGTGTTTAAGTTGTGGAAACTGTTTCTCTAATTTCTCTAATGACTGGACGAAAAACAGCGAGGATTGTATTCCGAATAAATTTGGCGGGAAATGCCACGAAACTTGTTCTCCTCTCTAGAGAGGAGAACAAATGTTTCACCACCGTTCAGGGAATGTTAAAACTGGATAGAAATTAGAGAAATGTAGTACTCCCCCAATTTCCGGGCACTTTGCTATTCATCTGACTTCAGACACTCAAAAGATTCTATCTCTAACTTCTTATATCATAATGTTTGCATTTGAACTATCATGTAAAATTTTCGTTTCATTGAATGGTGTATTATTAAAATTTCCGAACATAATGGAATGCACCTTCCATATTTTCCCCGTCTGGTGTCACCACTGCACTATCAGGTTTTATTCTATGAAGTCGTGATTCCGGGAAATTTTACACCCAAGAAACAATTTTTGAACATGCCTGAAATACAAATTTTCCCCCGAACTACCTGATAGTGCAGCAGCGAAACCAATCGGGAAAAGCACGAAGGTGAATTCCATTGTCAAGGGCCGAAAACCAAAGCGCAAAAAGATGAAGCAGCTGCAAATCCACCGGGAAATTTGTCAACCGAAATGATCTTACTTGGTTCAGGCATTTCAAAAAGAAATGATGTGCGATACCGGTTTTGTGGATCGCTCTAGCACCCCCCCCCCCCAACCGCCTTTTTCTCTTGCGGTATTGTCCGGTAGCAGCTTAACAGCCATTGCTAAAGAAAGGTCATAAACAGTGAAAAGAAATGTTCATCCAAATACTAATAAAATGAATCTTGAACCACACTTCTTACAGAAACTTCATTTTTTCCACAAGAAAAGCATGTTTTAATGATCGTACTAGAATTATTAAAGCGGTAACCAAGATAATTATAACTAATTAGAAATAGAAAAAAAGAAAGGAAATGGGGAATGTGTCAAAGAGACGACGACCCGAAGGTGGGTAATAACAACTCAAAGCCACCATAAGATCTTCAATGAACGGTGAGGAAACCCCACACCCAACGGTAGGTCGGAGTCGGTCCCTAAATAAAGAGTAATCAAGTTCAGCGAAATAAAATTCATCCTAGACTCCTATTGACATAAAGTAAACTAACTAGAAAACAGACAAGACACACAAAGGCTTAATAAATTTCCTGACCTAGGACAGACGCAAACCTGCCTATCAAAAAGTATGTCAAATAGATATTAGTTCTTGTGTAAAGAATCAACAATGAAACTTTCACTCCGTAAGCAGGAGAAGTTGGAATATAACTGTCCATTTCAGGAAAATTGATAATTTAGAGATAACCATACTATATTTTAGGATCTAAAGGGGAAATCTTAGATTTTACTGTCGCAAACTGAGTTTTCCGGCGATGCTTAAGCGGAGCCGGAAAAACGGATGTTTGCGACGGTAAAATCTTAGATTTTCCCCTGAATATCCTGAAATACAGTTTGGTTATCTCTATTCTAATGCAAATCCGAAAAAAAACATTCAAAATCGATTTCTAAATGACAGGAAGTTTGGTGTGTGTCTGCGCCATTACGTTGCTATTGGTTCCGACGGTAAATCGTGGATTTTACCCCCTCAAAATTAGGACGCCATCCAATCAAAAGTAGCGTTACAAACATAAGTGCATTAGAATTTGAAATTTAAGTCTTCCCTTTTTTCGTACATTTTCGTGAGTACTAAGATGACTGTTTTCATCAAATTCGGAATGTTAGTAAAAAAAGATGTAGATCTAGTGGTTTCTGTTGTTTCCTTTATGATACATTGTTAGGATCAATTGACCAAAAGATTCGTTATTAATGAAAAGAATCTATATAAGAGCGATTGAATGATCTAGTGTATTTAATTTTATGAGCTAGTACGAGAACCTTGATTAAATTGCAATAGTAACGAGCCTGGTGTCATTGAATTACGTTCCTTTTACCTTTTTATTTTTTAAATCAGAATCAATTTTGAAGTAATAAGGTTGTCTAAGTGATGTGTATTTGTGTTTTAACTTCATATACGGGTAGCCCTTTAATCGGCAGTAGCGATTTGACAATTTTTCATAAAAAACCTGATCTTTTCCACGATCTTTCACAGTTATTTGGTCTGTTTGAAAAAGTAAAATATCGGTTGGCCGTTTGATTAAATCCGTATGCAGCAGATTATAATCGAATAACTTCACATTGTCTTTTTCTCCTTTGTCTATAAAAATAAGTCCTTCCTTAACAACCTATACTAACCCTAGAATATTCATCTTTTCATACTTATTTAAGAACAGCAATAAAGGCTTAGTTTCTTTAATTGGTTTTACAATGTATTTATAGAGACTTGCATTTACTCTATATCCTTTAATTGTTTATTTTACTCATATTACCTTTCATAATCAGTCTGAATTTAAAACAAATACGGAAACTTTCTTACTGATTTAGCGATGTGTGTTCCTTGTATATACCTTCATGCTTACCCTTCCGGAGCACCTGATGATACCTCAGTTTTTTAGTGGTTTACACTGTTAGTGCTTCAGATATGTGGCGTTCTTGTTCATTTTTGTTTATTTGTTTTGTCTTTGTCATACTGTCTCAATTCGTGTTGGACGTGAATTGCCGTGATTATGGATTTACGATTTAAGAATTCCACCTTTCCTCGTTCTTGCTTCGGTATTCGTGTGCCGATTTACTTCACCAATCCATTATAGTCAGTAAAATGAAAGTTATTTTTTACAGATTAATTTTTTACTCATTTATGTATTTTGACCATTTTATTAAACCATCTCTGAAAGCTTTCTTACTTTTGCGTACATCGACAATAAGTTATACATAAATAGACAATAGGTTTTACATACTTACACAATACTCTTTATAAAGTAAAATAATTTGGTACATGAACAATTGAAAAGTGTTCAGCCACATGTTGTGCATGTGCCATTGTCACCGGTGAGTCCAATTTCGTGTTAATAAACGTACAGGTTGAAGAGATTACCCGCAAACATGATAAAATCACATGCTTGGCAAAAAAAAACATCCTGTACAACGTAAAGAAATCTCGTGAGATAACAATACCATTTATTTTTGCGATCTACGCGACTGAAAAAAATCGTATCATGAAAATCAAATGCGATAATAAGTTACCGCGAAGTTGACTACCAAGGACAAACTCGAAATGAAGTGATAACGAAAATTACAATAAGTTGTTACGTATTACAATCTTGTGGCATTTCTGCAAGTTTATGAGGTTATTTTTTGTTATGTGAAACCTTCGAATACATCTCCCGTCCCTTCCTTTAAAGATATAAAATTTATCTCAGTGGAAAAAAATCAAAATATACAAGAATAAAATTTTGCTTGAACATCAAAGCTTAACAGCGCATTTTAATGATACCTCTATTTTATGGCGGCTGCAAATAAAGGTTTCAGTCATCGGGGCCCAGTTTATTCTGTAGGCGGGAAAATGTTTTGTTGGTATATTTTTTGTCTATTTCTCATATTTTTCCTAATTATTCATAGACGTCAGTCTGAACGGAAATCTATAAAAATCTGACTTTTATTTATAAAAAAAAATCAAAACCTGTCCGATAATCAGCTACATGTATTTTATCATAAAATCTATCAAGACGAAGCGCGTGTCATTTAACTATGTACATCATAATGCCGTATAGATTATCTATAGGTAATTGTAAGGGATTGGATAAGACAATATAATATGCATGCGCGTGGCAACAGGTGCTTGCATATTGCTAAAGCGAAATTAATACATAGACCATATGGTACCGTCCAATCGATGTTATATCATGTTCCTGTCTGTTTATAAAATTCAATAAAATTTTGTTGGAAAATTTTTATGGTTGTAAATACTTATTCGCTAAAAACTGTACGCAATATCAAATGTGTATTTCAACTGTACTTCAAAAATATCTGAGAAATTTTATAAACAGACATTTTGGTAAGTCTTTTTCTAACATGTTCAAATTGGGCCAATACACCCCTTTAATAAGAAATGCATGCAATTGCATAGTCACAACAGAAACGGGGTAAATTTCGAATGCGACTTTTTTGTAATTCCCCATGCTTCATATTGATAATTTATTGAAAGGGCTTTATTGCTGCATACTTAATCATTCAACTAGTATCTCAGCAAATTGATGTTGCAAATGCAATCTTAATTTTTATTGTGATCTAATTGAAAGGAAAGTGAGTCTCCTGATAAAACGAAATCATGTTTATCTGTACGAATATATCTCCATATAACATCATTTAAAATATGAATTTTTCACATTTGATTTTAATTTTAAGAATTTGTCAGGTTAGCTTAATATTATTATTAAAAAATAAATATGTAAATTGATTAATTTGTACTGTAACATTGGTTTTTCAAAGTGTGTTTTTTTCAATTTTGTCTAGTGTACGTTTTTTTTCTATTATCGAGCATAAGTCTTCGTTGCGTTTTTTTTTTCGCAATACATCAGTATCGCAGATTGCATAACACACACATGTCAATACGGGACTTTCGAGATAATAGATACATGGGGAGACATCGAGTGGAAAATAATTGTCTCAGTTTAAGTAGACAGGGGAATGACTCTTACAAAAATTAATAAATGTACACATATCTCCATATGAAGCTAAATATAAAATTTATAATGTACCATATAACAAGTGTCATGTGATAATTTTTAACCTGTCACGTGTGTAAGTTCCAAGGACTCCATGTATAAAAACTTACTGCGTGCGTTCCTATGTGAGATTACATGAATACCCTATCCTTGTGGAGTAGTCGAGTCAAAGTGAGTCTTAAGCTTGACTGCGAGCCTTTGTAGACAAATTGTGTGGAGAAACGTTAAGGTAATTGCCGTATAAAGATCCCTTCTATACGAGTCGGAAAGAGAGCAGCCTCTTGGGCAGTATCTAAATTTCTGCCTCTCACCAATTTCTCTTCTTAACAGTTGTAACGAAAACTCGTTGATCCGAAATGTTCCTTTCGACTTCATTTCTTTGTTGCATTATTTTTGTCTTGTTCTAACGTAGCTCAAATTTTCAGCGGCTGCTTAGACTTAGAGCCTTTAGCTGATTTTTAATGACAAAAAGACAGAAATTAAATCACAAGATGAACCTTTAGCTTTAGATTTTGATATTTTCTAAGATTTATTTATTCTTCTATCTATGGCATTTTATCTTTCCAAACAAATAAATGACATTTTTTGCGAATACGATAAATGTTGATAAACTCGTATGCTTCTTTAGAAAAGCACCGGTAGACTACTAGTATTAACTGAACATAAAAAGAATCGCACCCCTAACGTCTTAAACGTCTTTTTAAATCGCAACTATGCATCGACAATTGAATTAAAGATTGAATTAAGGTGTATAAGTGGTACTATTCCGCAGTTTTTGTCTACATACTGAAGAATGACGGCCAATGATCAGAGGACACCCGTGTCTGCGCTCCCCGGGTGTCCTCACTGAATGGTCATCACGATTAACATAGAAAGTAATGGGAAATCGAGAGGTACCTGTAATAAATCTCTATTATTGAATTTACCATTAATTTCAAATCTTATTAAGTGTTACATTCATATTCTATATACATTTAACTTTCTGGTGATATAAAAAAAATTGAAAAATGTTATATCCTTCTGGTGTCTCCGATTTTTCAAAGTTCAAGTTCAATATCAACCATTTTTGCAGTAGTAACTAACCAAAAACCGTGAAAAAAGCAAAGGGGTAGTCTTCTTTAAAAAATCACACCTCTATAAATATTAAATTCACGCCTTATTAAGTGTTAGCATGAAATTCGTCTTTAAATGACGCGTATTTCGATATTAAAAAATATTTTTTTAGTTAAGGATTTTTGGTGTCTCCGATGATTTGAAAAAGACACTTTTGTTGTATATAAAGAAAAAAGGTGGATTTACATATCAGGTAGATTTCGTATCATTTGTTAAATTTAAAATTTTTATATTAATTTTCAAGTTGCAAAAATTTCTTGATAATTTTGATAATTATGTTGTACGTTGTATTTAACAAATGAGCTATTTTTTATGTTTTTTATCAACAATACAATAATATGCGGAATTAAAATTTATTTTAAAATTCATATGATTTAATAACTAAAACAGATTATAAACTAGTAAATAAAAAACAAACCAAAACAAAACAAAATATAAACAAAGCAAAAAAATTGAACTTTTTTTTGTCAATTGATTTTTCTGTAATGAATTAATATAAAACTAGAGGATGAAATGCCCCCGCGCAAGGTACAGATTCAAAAGTGGTTTCTTAGTATGATGTTTGTGACTGTAAGACACATATGATGCCCCCGCAAACTTTATTTTGGCTGTGTACCCTCTGTGTCAAAAAGATAAAAAAAAGAAAAATACGATTAAGTTCACCAATGTAAATTTTTTTCAGAAAAATACTCCAAAATCAAAAATAGTACTAAGAGGCACTTCTGTAATTTATGTACAAATGATTTACGAAATAAAAACTTCAAACCATTAAACGGTTTGAGGTTTTGGCCAGACAAACCATGTACTCTCTATGAGAAAATCGCAAAAAGACCTATATTCAGGTAGGTATATTTTTAGAAAAATACCCCCCCAAATAAAAATCAATATCAAAAGGGACATCTTGGATATACATGTATGTACAAATGATCTATAAAATAAAAAGTTCCTACCATAATAACTGAAGGAGGGGTTGCCTGGACAAACTACATGTACCCGCTATGTCAAATTCATTAAAAAATGACTAAGTTCAAAAATGTTCATTTTTTTGGAAAAATACACCAAAATCAAAATAAATAGCAAAAGGCACATCTTCAATATATGTTCAATTTTTCTGTAACATAAAAACTTCCTGCCATAAAAACTGTAGGAGATCTTGACTGGACAAACTGTGTACCCTCTGTGAGAAAATTTACCAAAAAAAACCAACAAAGTTCAACAATGTATATTTTTCGGAAAACAGACCAATGTCAAAATCAATACCAAAAGGCACATCTACAATATATGGCCAAATGATCTGTAAAATAAAAACTTCCTATCATAAAAACTGTAAGAGAACTGTGTACCCTATATGAGAAAATAGCAAAAACGACTAAGTTCAACAACGTATATTTTTTCGGAAAAATGGCCCAATATCAAAATCAATACCAAAAGGCACATCTACAATATATGCCCAAATGATCTGCAGAAATAAAAACTTTCTACCATAAAAACTGTAGGAGAAACAGCCTGAACAAACTGTATACCCTCTATGTCAAATTCGTTGAAAAAATGACTAAGTTCAACAATGTATATTTTTCAGAAAAACAGACCAATGTCAAAATCAATACCAAAAGGCACATCTACAATATATGCCTAAATGATCTGCAAAATAAAAATTCCCTACCATAAAAACTGTAGGAGAAACAGCCCGGACAAACTATGTACCCTGCTGCGGACGGACGGACAAACGGACGGACGGACAGACGGACGGACGGACGGACGGACGGACAAGGGTAAAACAATATGCCCCCCCGGCTTATCGTCGCGGGGGCATAAAAACAGTCATTTAATTTATATGTAAATTATAGAACAGAAAGATAACGATTTTTTTTCTCACATATGTACTAATATTTACTTTTGCCACAGTTCGTGCTGAGACATTGTGTTATCTCATATTTGCCATAAATGAAGTTACATTAATATACACGATATAGCCACTGGTGTGATAAGAATTTCGTTTTCCTTACTATATAGGGTGATGTAAAAAAAAGGGGGAGGGGGCTTTGTGGTCGAATTTTAATATCATTTCATGATTAAATCTACTGACTTTTTAAAACTTACCATCCTTATATTAGACATTTAAATGAGTTTTCAGGTTGGTGGAAAGTATGTGTTGTTTACTTTCTTCAAAATATTCGATTTCAATATACCACCGCGTATCTCGTCACAATTTGGGAGACGGAAGTGTGTAGCGCGGGGATATTGAAACCGAAGCAGCAGATACTGGGACAGCCGAAGAAAATGTCGTGATACTTTTGTAAATGCTGTAGTTCAATTCACAAACAACATTTGAAGCGTGCGAATTTTACATGCAAGTAAAAAAGTTGGATCTGCCATTTGTGCATTTAGTATAACTTCCAACTGTATAGACATGCAGAGGCTGTCAACAGTACATACAGTATAGGGGATGCCATTTGTACCCTTTAGCGATGCTCTGCATATAGTCAAGATCCAATCAATGTCATTGTTTCTGTCTATTTTCTTGGATAGGCAGATTGCTGGCAATTGAATAGGAGACAGAAAATGCAAATTAAAAAAAAATCATAAGATGCTTCCAATATCCGCAGGCAGTAAGGGATGTCAGTTGTACAGGTTTACTGAGGAATGCCAATAGTATATTAGGCAGTTTTGGCTGAAAATCGTTCAGGAACTAAGTTCTGCTAATTGATCTCGGACTATCAATTGATCTGCTAGCATATATCAACTGTTGTCTATGTATATCTTTGGAACTTTGCAGCATGCTGCAAAATAAACAGGCAAGTAGGGGATGCCAATCATTGTAAATCGAGAAAGGGCAAATGTGCAGAGAGTATGGACTGTACAAGAAGATAAGACTCACTGTCAGTTGAAGTACTGTCAGTTGTCCTCATCAGTGGTGGTTAACGTTTAAAAATCAATGATCTGCATACAGCCAAGAAGAAATTCATTTATGCTTGGTTTAACCATGTATTTGTAGAGGTTTTGTCTCATTTGCATTTAGTCTATATCCCTTCATTGTTAATTGCCAATAAATTAAGATAATTTGTCAGGTCAATTTTCAATATGTAGTAGTATGCTACAAGCTCGATTTCGATATGATTAGAGTAACGCAGGAAAAGTTTGTATTTATCCAATTGTGCCTATATTTAAGTAGAAACGGTGGACTGTCTCGTATGTCTGAGAATAAATTTTAAAATGAATACCAAAGCAACCATAACAAAATTATAAATCCAGGATACCTTGCAATACCAAGAACCAACAAATAGATCAACATAAACAACAAGGACAAATAACAACACAAAAGTGTAAATCCCTAAAACGCGGCGAGTTTTACCAGGTGTTCCGGGAGGCAAAGAATGATCTGCTCCACATGTGTCACATTGCTAGTCCGGTGCAATGTCAAATTCAGTGGGTCAATTCAGTAATAACCAAGGATCTAAATTGAAAGATGTCCATCTTCTTTGTGAGATATAGACACACTGAAACGACCACAAAAGCTTTCGAGTGACAATAGTTAATAGTTTATATTATATACTCATTTACATATCTATAATCTGATTTTTTTCAAATCGTGTCACATGACATTTGAGATTTCGCTGGGTCAACCGGTTAGAGTTGAGTCGCATAGGAAGGTCAATCGGTTAACTAGAAAATTCGATATAATATAACAGTTACCACCCTATATAGTGAGACCCAGCGGTTTCTCTCCCCTCGAAATTTAGGTCACCCTCGAGCAAGCTCTCTGGTGACCTTAATATCTCGGGGAGAGAAACCGCTGGGTCACACACTATCTAGGGTGGTAATTGTATAATATCCCACACAACCTTGGCTAAGCAGCTTTTGAGAAAGTTTTTTTACTCTGTTGACACAATAAAATATTGAATTGAAAATGTTGAAATGACGAAATGTCTGTATACATTGCATGTAATGCAGTAACCAATAAGCTATGAAATGTAGACTATACATATGATGGAGTTGTAGGTATATTACTACTCAAAATTGGAAAATCATAAAATTAGTTCATCTGAACAAAAATACTGTACATGTAGTTAAGAAAGGAAACGACAGTTTAAGATAACTAAATTATCGTCGTTACAATGTTAAAACATAGACTTGTTATACTGTATAATAAGTCTATGGTTTAAATTATATAATAGTGAAAAGCAAACCACAACAATAGCGCATGTTTGCCAGTCAGTTTATTTCAAAGAGACCAAAGTCTCACTCATTTTCATTCATCCTGAACATATCACTTAAAAATGTCATATAATATGAGCATATATATTGACAGATTATATTACAATACAACAAAACACCGAAGTTTCTGCAGATAACGATTTCTACAACCTATGTTTCTTCAGTGCTGATAATATTAACACATACAGAGATTAATAAACCGAAATAACATAAAAACTGATGGAAACTAAAACCAACCGATAGAAACCAAAACCAATAAGATCTAAATAGAAAAGGCAAAAAGACCAAGTGATCAAGGAGGTAGATACTCCTTATTTTTCACAAAATTTTCTACAATTTTAATATTGCTAGTTTCCAAATGAAATAGGCCGGCCAAGACGTATCAATATCTCGGGTCTTACTATCAAACAAAATGTTTTTTTTTTTGTTTTTTGTCGTTTTTGTTTTTTGTGTTTTTTGTTTTTTGTTTTTTTTTTACCAAACACCCGTTTCAAAACCATTTTTCTATTTCTTGTACTTTTTTTATATTTATTATGTGTATTCTCTTTGTTTTCACTTAACTTTAGAATCTTTGAAATTTATTTTTTTTACATCTCCATTGAACATTTTCCTTCGTCAATACCAGAGACATGTAATTACATGTCACTGTCAATACATAGACTTCTTATAAATGTATAATAAGTCTATGCTCAATCTAATATCCCTGCGCTTAGTTTTTCTCATATACAATTACTATCTAAATTTAATCAATCGAGAAATTTTATGACAGAGGCAATCAATTAACATTTATTAATACGTCATATCATGTTATCTCCTCTCTTCATCTGGTTGCTGATAAGATTAAAAATTATCGGGCAGCAGTTTTAACGGGGAAATTTTTCGTGTTTGGGTTATCTCGCATGGATTTGGCCACCATTCTTGCACATGAAAATAGGTTTCATAAATTTAACAAAATAATTATTTAGAATTTAAAGAAAGTTCCAAAATATTCAAAATGTTTATTCCTTATCTCTTTTACAACATTTCCATCACCAAGAGGTGAACTAAAACACAGGAGCTTTAAATATGTTGCTGGATTTACGGAAACACAGAAATAATGCAAGGGAGATAATTTGATAAAAGAATTTAACGTAGATATCACTAGAGAAATTAACATTTCGCAATGTATCTCTCTTTTTTTAACGGTGACCCCTAATTTTTATTTTTCAAATGTAAACTATATAAGAATTTCAAACACATGCAAAGTATGAACAAAAACTATTAATAGACTTTTCAAGCTATGCTCTCATATCATTGAATCATTTTCATTATCATTTCTTTGTAAAATCCTAAAATTTTCAATTACAGTTTTCGCGCTTAAATGCACGGTGACCCTCAAATTTTATTTTACATTTTGAACAATATTACAATTATATTTCTACAAAGAAAATTTCACAAAATTCTATAATAGGAAAATAATACCCTGCAGACACCTTAACTAAAATATTCAGGTAGCTGCGCAGCATTGAACGAGTAGTGCGATTATACGATATTAGCATTTATTGTTCAAGCTGAAGGAATACAAAAAAAAAAGAAAAAAATTATTTAATTTTGGTATAAAACGTTTATACAGTTTCAGTTTAGGTTTTCCATAAAGCATTAATGTATACTGCTATAGTTCCTATAGTTTTTAAATACATATAAAGTAATTTCAGTATCACCAGTGCCAGTTTCATTGCTTCTAAAATGCGCTCTAAATTCGGACGTTAAAGCACGCGATCTTAATCTGGCCTTACCTTCAGAATAATGTCATAGTTACTGTATCGTGGGTGGCAAACACATATGTAGTCGTTTAGTTCTCTTGCACTTCTGAAATTAAAAGAAATATGTGTTAAGCAAGTCACCTTGATACAATCAAAGTTTTTTTGGCCGAATAAGAAATAAAGAAAGCATTAATTTAATTGCAACTCACCTAATCCCATAGCATAAAAAAGCTACAATGTTAATTTTTGACTGGACTTCAAACAGTTAGATCTTTTTGTATGCTCCCCCACTTACTTTTTGCTGCGGATTTTACAACCTCTAACACCTGTAAAACCTAGTTTTGTAGATAAGACATTTTGAACCAATTTAAGCGCTTTGAAGCTCATCGGTAGGAATTTGTTTGTAGTGAAATAATTAGACAAAATGAAGATTATCAATTAATGTGTGCTAATTACAAATAACATTTATATCAACGTACTCGATACAATTTGATTTTTCCATGGAGAATTGTCTTTTTTTTTTTTTTTAGCGATTTCAAGATATCAACTTTTAGTTTAAATCATAAGATTTATATGATATTTGTGTTTTTATTATTTTGCCCGAAAAATTGGTTTGCTGCCAATGCAGATCAAATGAATAAACAAAAAAGTTTTTTCCTGGTATTAATTTTTGATAAAAATTTACTGCTGATCTTAGTACCAGTAACCCGATTTGTCATCGCGTGAACTACTTTTATTTGATTAATAGGGTC
The DNA here is from genome assembly GCA_002080025.1 of Modiolus philippinarum. Lineage (NCBI taxonomy): Eukaryota > Metazoa > Mollusca > Bivalvia > Mytilida > Modiolidae > Modiolus > Modiolus philippinarum. Next base: position 54,099 of record MJUU01027742.1, read on the forward strand.
TGTAAGTCTCGTTTAATTTTGAAACTTTAAGGTACATAATTTGTGCCCGGAAGTTGCATTTTTGTCAAAAACATATGACGTTTCGATCACAGATTTTGACGTCATAATGTGGCAAGGTCATCTTATGGCGGGACTTGTTTTAAAATTGCAATCTTATCGTGAATATTCTCGGGGTCACATGACGTGACTTACAAACCCTATTCAAGGCGGATTTTTTTTGTTTCATTTTTCTTTATTCAAGAATGTCCGAACTAAAAACGCAAGGTTTCAAACCACCAGAGTTTATAGAGAGGGGTCCAGTATACTACATACTAGATTACGTCACCAATAGTAAATTGAACTCTTTTTAATTTTCTTTTCATAAGCAAGCACATTATCCATCATAAAACAAAATAAAGAAAATTGTATTTTGGGAATTTTGGATACTTTTTAAATGCAACACAAAACTTTTTAAATGTTAAACAAACCTGAAAATGAAATTCAGCATCAATTAACCTTAAAATAAGTACCTCGGAAGCTAACGGGTGAGGATGATGTTATATGTTAAATGACATCCGAAATTACAGCAAATAAGATCAAAACACTATGACACATTGAAATATATACATGTACGTCTATCATTCTTGAATTACATTGAACTTTTGAAAGCCTTATATTGGACAATTTTTGTGCTTTTGTGTGTTTATAAAAATCATGAAAAACAACAACAACAAAAAATTCGTATTTAATGTGAGCAACTTAAATGCATTTACTTATAGTTGTTTGTGTATTGCAACAGAATGAAACGTTTGCCATTTGTCAAAATACGCACTTAAAAGGTGTAGTAAACTGTGAAATTGATATAGGGCCGATGTTCTTAAGGCATGCCCGGCTGAAGACTGATTTTTTTCTGTTTGATATACTCTGTCAGGCATTCCTAAGTATTTTCCACATTTTGCCCACTTTTTTGACTTGATTAAGTGTATTGTTTGTGTTCGCTTGTTATAAGCTAAGACTTTTAAACGAATTATTTTATTTTTTCGATTTTGTTTCATTATCACATTTACTTTTTTCAAGGACTTACGCAACTGCATTCTATAATTGAGAAACAAAGATGCTTCACATGCTTGTGCCCTTTGGTGATAACAATGGCATAAACAAAATAAAGACTTATAAATAAACACAAAAAGAATAATAATTTTGGCATGTTCCCCAAAATATGGATCTTCATCAAAGCTTATCAAAATTAGATAAAAGGGTAATAATGAATTATGTAACAGAAAAATAGATAATAAGTTCTGTTTTTCTTTTATAATCTCTTACTTAACGGTGAGGCTCAAAACAAATGTACATAGCTAGAGAAATAAAGGGATATTGACAAGGGAGAAATTATATATACAAAGATACCCTATCCCACCTAATGCACTTTGGGTATAAATATTCACCAAAACAATTTGATTGGTCTAGGAAGTGAATAATGTCGCATCATAAGTTTAAAACTCGAAAGTTTGTGCAACAAAACTTTTAAACATTTCTCAGAACCACAGTGTTATAATTTCGGCAGCAGTGCATTGTGTCCATTTAAGAAAAAAGGTGCAATAAAATCGCAGATCATTTTATTTCGGTGCAACTGGAGATGCCTCCGGTTTTCTGTGTGGTGTTTACCCTACTAGTGCAGTAGTTGGATGTCCCGTTGTGGAACAAAAATTGTTTAGAAATCAAGACGAGAAACATTTGACACAGTTTTAATATAATTATATGGAAAGTTCTGGCTCGTAAGGAATATGCATATTCATTTATATTTTGCATAAATTGATGGTTTTCAAGATTTAAATGAATGTATCATTATTCAACAGTTTGTCTGTAGAGCTTCCAACGAAATAAATAAAACAACTAAATATGGAAGCTCCAATAAATTTAGGTTCTGGAAGTACTACTAAATTTAAGTTATACATCTACAAATGTATCCAGTTACGAAACGTCTGTCTGTGTCATGCAAAACAATCAATCATTCGATATACTAAAAGTCAAATAAATTATGAAGTGGCTCATATAAATCAACTAACCAAAATTGACTAAAAGCATTGCCAATATCAGCAGATGATAGTGTGAAGGAGATAATCCTATAGCTTTTCTAAATTTCTGAATTTAATATATTTTTCACTGAGAAAAAAATACATAAGCTGAATTGGTATCGGCAACCAGATTTTTGTTAATTGATTGTATAAGCATACAATATATAAAAACGTGTATCAAATACTAACAAAATATTTGTGTTTTACTAGAATTCTGTTTCATTTGCTCAATAGTTCATTCGGCTCATTCATGAAGTTCAAACTTGATTACGTGACAAAGTTATAGGAAAGGCATAAGGACAGTCACATAACGTGCCGAGTTAGAATATAGAAACAGGAAAGGCGTAAGGACAACCATAGAAACTCCTTTTAGAGGTCACTTTGAGACAAATTTTCTCAATCTCATTTAATAATACTTTAAAGCTTCATTTGATGTGAAAACTCAATCCTTTTACTTTGCTTTTACAAGAAGCATTAATAATATTTATTTATTTTGCTAACTCCCATCTATACACCCCAGGTAATTTATAATAGCTTTCTGATTAATCATATTTAATAAATCTTTTGTGCTTCTCGTCCAAGGCGTTCCGCTTTGGTTTTTGGCAACAGTTATGCTGCCCTTTAAAAGACGTTTCTCAGATCAGCCATAAAAATGACGGCAAGGCATATTTAAGTTCCGAATCTGATATACAGTAAGTTAATAATGCATAATTGTGCACGTGGTAAGGACCTGTTTACGATGCTACAGGTAGGAACAGCTGATACATAGATTATACTTGAACATATTATTATAAAATTATTTTTTCAAATCGTTTGTATAAAGCTGATTGGGAAATTATTTTCGTATTTTGTTTTTTTAAATTATAGTTTCGGATTTTCTATTTTTTATTTAGGCCATTTTTCTGTATTATGCTGCTTTCACACGGAACGTTTAATTCGAATCAGACCTCATGTCTTTTTCTCAAGTTTTCAAATTCGAATTGAATGCGAATCGCAACTCACTTTCTGACGACGTTAGGACATAATCGTTTGCATTAAGGATCAAAACATTATTTATTCAACCATTTGATACAAGACGCTTCTCATTCATACATAAAATTACAAAAGGAAAATCTCAGCAAAATATATTTTCCTGGACTTTGCTACCCAGGTTATTGTGACAATGGCTTTTGTACGTTTAATACGCCATCTTTTCTTCACTTTGGCCAATTCTGATCTCTGATTTGAAAAAAAAATTGCAGTTTTGGAGTTATCTTTAGTCTACCAACAGTTTTGACTTTTTTTTTATTTATTTTATTTTCCTTTATTGTCATACACGTGATCGTTGATTTTTTTTTTCTGTATTACAGACGACTTTGCAGTTGGTGAATTTTCCCGAAAAATTTTGACGTCACAAAATAGATTTTCCCACATCACAATGTTCATTAACGTCATTTGCGCCGATCGACCCAAGGTCAACCGGCGCAATTCATTCATAAAAAGAAGTAAGAAAGTGGTCTATTCATGTTTTGCATCCATCAAAATTCATTTGATTTTTTTCGATAACAAAAATGATTGCTGCTACTCATATCAAAGCTGACATATTGTCTCCGTTTTCGTATTTTTACTCATTTTATTCCTGATTTTCAAATCAAAATTATACACTTTTTTGAGAAACGACCAGTCACATAAGTACAGTCACAAAAATATGCAAATAGTAAGAAGATTGAGATATCAATCATAGTCACTTGTTAATTTCAGCTACTACAAACGTAAGCTTTTACCTGAAAATCTGTTAACTGACAATCGGTATTGTTGATCTGATTTGCTGTTTTGCAGTTTTTATTTAGACCCGATTATAATGAGTCAAAGTTTACTTGAAAACTGCAATTATAATATTACATTTCTGTTAATAAAATGAAAAACAAAACTAAATTGAACAAATAAAGAGATATGGAGTAAATGTTTATTGGACAAATCCGTATAAATACATGGTAAGATTAAGCAAATGTAATAACGCTTTTATTGTTGTTCATTATCTCGAAAATGTTTGGTCGGCTTGAATGGGTACCCACAGTTGACCTAAAATAATTGACGATTGATTACAAAAGAAAATAACCTTGATAAACATTGAAAGGATATGGAGTAAATGCACTCGAGACAAAGTCTCTACAAATACACGATAGAAACAATTATTTGAACAACACTTTTATTGTTGTTCTTCATCTTATCTTCAACAGTGAGCTTTGTTCATACCTAATGATAAGTTTAACCACCGGTTTGATTGGACATCATTGATGGATTTCAAACAACGCTACATCCATGTATCTTCTCTTTAAGTCATGGATGCGGGATCGTCAACAAACATAAAAAATACGATCGTCAACAAATTTGCAATTGTTGTCATCCGTTGCCTCAAAAAAGCCTTAACGAAAGACAATCACAACATAAAAACAACAACGGTAAGGTACCTTACCATTTTTACTTTTAACTTTGTTTATTCACATTAATTTGTGGCCATTACACAACATATATTTTTATATAAACAACAACCGTTAACAGTACTTTTAAATTCTTTGGGCATATACATTGCACATGTAAATTGTTTTCTCTTTTGAAAAATAATGTTTTGCACTCGATGACTCTTTAAGTGTCTCTCATTGTTATGCAATCAGAGGTTANTCTTTGATCACCACTAGACATAAAAAGGGACGGTAAAAATTGTTGAAAATTGCTGAAAGGCGACATGAACATGTGTACTTTCAATACTTAAAATATTAAGAAAATTAAACGATAGGAAAATTTTGGGCCTACCCAGGTCTACCCCCTTAAGTGTCTCTCATTGTTATGCAATCAGAGGTTAATAGAGTTTTGGGTGCTCCTTTGAGTTTAAATTGGTAGTACAAATTATTTTGCACTCTAGAATAGCAATAATCCTTTCACTGAACTCTTATAATCTTTAAAAAATCATACATTCTTTCTTAACAACATGTCATATTTTAAAGTACTGTTATTTTTTTAATACATTGGTTAGAATTTTCAAAACTTGGGTATGGCAGACTGAAGTGGATGGATGCAATACTCCAACTTCTGCGTATGTATGTTTCATAGTTCGTTTTGCGAGGGCAAGCGTAAAATATACAGACTTTCACATTAGACATAGATATATCCTTGACCGCCTTATTAATTAAGGCTTCAAAAAATTCCGTCTTATAGGATCATGAAAAATTCTTCAGTGAATATCAGTCCGTACTCTGATTCAAGATTCTTCTTTTTTACTTAATACTTGAATAATCATTTCTTTTAACTGTCAGCAATATTTTAATAGTTAATACTAGTAAGTTTCAATGAAGCTGCTACCAGACACAACCGCAATGGAAGCAAAGGTTTAGCGTGCCATAAAAACGGTTTAACCCACCATTTCGTTTGAAATGCCTGCACCAATTCAGGACCATTGCGGTCGAAATTTTTTCAGTTTTTTTCCACCTGCTTTGTCTTTTTGGCCTTTGCCTGTTGACAATTCTGTTCGGTAATTTTATAATTACCCCGATACCTGATACATTTCTGAGGCTAAATATTATAAAATTTGAGACAACCTTCTGAACCGTCCCTTTCCGATCCAGGCGATCTATGTTTAGTTGATAGTATAATATACAATATAGCGAAAAAGATATCAAAATCAAAAATACAACATTAGGTTCCGTTAAACATGGAAAAGTGAAAATATGCTTTTTAATTTACAAAATTGGCTGCCATACATGAAATTTCGACTTAGAGGGCTAAATATGAAAGGCATACTAGGATTAAAAATATCATAAGTTTACGTAATCCTACCTTGAAGATTTCAGACAAATAACGTTTGAACGGAATTATAAACTGCGTACTGTAGTCAACACTCAAAACAAGGTGGATTTTGGGTTTAGATACAAGGGTTCTCGAGTTCCTCTCCTTGAAACTTGTCAATTTGAAGAATAGACGTGGAAACGTGGAAGTTTTTTTGTACACGAAGTACACAAATGTCTATTGGAATTTAATCTCGAAACCTCTGATTTATTTAGAATACTTATTTCAATATAAATCGCATAAAATACGGAAAATGCATTATTTTGCTGACACAAACACTGAATACATTATTTCAAATCAAATATGAAGAATGAATGCATTTTACTGTGTTAAACTAATGTACCATTTAATAGAATTATAACGTCTGAATTTTCTTGTGTAAATAAAACAACTTATATATTATGCTTTACGTCATGGTTTTTTTTTATACTTTTCTATTTTCATCATGAATTTAAACATGTACATTGTCACCTGTTAATGTATATATCGCAAGTCTTGAAAACTAAGTTGCCAAATTCTATAAAACAATACTGAAATTATTACTGTAACTTACTTTCTGTGTCGTGTAGGGTATCAATTTATGAAGTTCCTCCAGTGTTATAGGGTCTGTAAGTCTCGTCATGTGACTCACGAGAATCCACGATAAACAGGCAATTCAAAAACGTTTCCCGCCAGAACATGACGTCTGAGGATTATGACGTTCAAGTTTTTGTTTTAAACGTCATATATCTTTGTTTAAAATGTAACTTCCGGGTACAATGTTTGGTCCCGGAAGTTCCAAAATTGTACGAGACTTACAGGCCCTATTGGCAAGTTTTTTTAATGTGTCTCATGTCTTCTGATGTCTTTATCCTCAGCTTCAACTGTGCAGTTCCAGGTTATTTCCGATCTTCCTCTTTTTCGCTTTAGAGGCCAAGACAACTTTTTTCTATGTTTGGCATCAGCGCGGGCATTGAAAATATATGCTTTTTTAAACAAAACAAACAAGGGGTGTTTTGCGTTTCTTGTAATTAAAATGGTATTTTAACGACGAAAAATATAAATAACTATATAAGAAACATTTTACATGTACTGACATAAACTAAAATGGAAAAAAATAAGCAATGATGAAAAAATATCTTCACTGGATTCAATTGAATTGAATTCTGAAAACTGACTATAAATGAAAATTGGTCACCTCAAAGTGTGTTATTTTCAAAATTTCTGTCCTTGTGTGTGTTTTTTTTTTTTTTTTTTTNGGGGGGGGGGTGCCGCATACCCTTCTACATTTCAAAAGTTAAGTTGACGTCAAACAGAGAACTAGATTATTACTGTTAGCAACGAAATATACGTCCTTGCTGTAAGTATTCCATAACGATCTTGTTTATTTTTTTTTCATCCATTTATTTATTTATCTTATTTTTATCTATATTGTTTGTTTGTATGTTTTTTAAATATTTGAATATTGGCATCAACCACCTGTATTAAATACAGTTTATTTTCTATGCAGTTTAAGATATAAAAGCAATGCAATGCGAAATCCGAAATAAAATTTCGTAACAGCTTGTAGAGAATTCACATTTTCGCTCATGCACACGCAACAGGTTCTCAAGATGAATATTATGATGCATAGCATAAAATTTAAATACAAATCAAAACATTCTTACGCCTGTCAAGTTTTGCATATGACATGTTTTACGCAAAATCAACAATAAATAAATTAATCGGCTTTAACTGTGACTTGTCTTTCAGGACTACATGTATATGGTTAAATTTTTGTGTTTGCAGTGACTTTCTGTCTTTAAAGATTTTAGAAAAAAATATGATGCCCTTAATGAAAGTTAACAATTACATTTGTAATGATTTTCTATGTGAGAAAATAACTCGCTTGTTGTTAATACTATGCAAAACTAAGCTATTTTTAACAGGACGTACGAATTTGCTATAACTATGTTTTCCTAGGGCTACTGGAAAATTATCAACCGCAATTGGTACTGGCTTTGGACAGGCATTTTTAAAGAAATTGTCGGATAAACCGATTCTTTTGCACACCAAAACTCCCCTTCATGGCGGTGTGTCCGGTAGCAACTCAACATCAGTTTCTATTGAAAAGAAATGTTTATCCCAGTATCAAGAAAGAAATGAATCTCGAATCGCAGTTTAGACCAAAACTTTTTAATTTCCAGAAGGAACTGATATCTATTATTATCATATGACATAAAAAATTTTGACGGCAGCGGAAATAGTTACGTGTATGCCTATTGAGAAAGTCTGCACAAGTGGTGCTCTATCTCGCATAACGAATCAACTGTGAAACATGCACTCCGTAAGTAGGAGAATTCGGAATTTTATTGTCAATGTAGGAAGATTGATAATTTTGAAATTAATGTTGTCCCTTTGAGTACTGCAATGACCATTCTCGTCCAATTCGAAATGCAAGTAAAAAAAGATGTAGATTTTTATTGGTTTATGTTGTTTCTGGGAAATAAAATCGACATTACTATAAATATACATTTACCCCATTTCCTTTCTTTTTCATATTTAATCGAACAGTCGTATCAATTTGACTCGTCAGAACGTTAAATGAGAAGCAAAAATATTGCTTCAAAATTTATTTAAAAACAGTCCACTATTTATTTATTTTTTTATCAGACCACATTCTGTTGTACTCTCTAGTTGGTTTTAGTTCTAATGTGTTTTTAGACTTAAACGTTTGCATATCAAACTAGTGAAATTATAACGCAGTACCGATTCTTATTAAAGATGCATGGGACAAAATCCATGCAAGTATATGTACATGCATGACAAAGTTATGCAATTTCAATAACGCCTTTTTTATATCAATATATGGTATTCCAAAGCTATGACTGCAAAATCATGAGTCCCGCTTGAAGTATTTAACAATATCCGTTATAAAGAAAATTCTATTCATAACACATTCTTGGTGGCTTCAAGATAAAGAACAACAGTAAAAGCTTGATTTTAACATTAATCCGTATAGACTTTTTCTCGTTTGCATTTACACCACATGCCCGTTTTAATTAGGTCACTTGATCCGAAGGGTAAGTGTGAGCTATTGCCATCACTTGGCGTCCGTCGTCCGTTAAACTTTTCACATTTTCATCTTCTACTCTGAAACCACTGAAGCAAATTCAACCAAACTTTACAGGAATGATGTATGGAAGGTCCTTTACAAAGTTGCTCATTTCGTTCCAATCCGACAAAAAACATGGCCGCCAGCGCGGAACTTAGGTTTAACACTGGACCCTATGGGAAAAATCATATTTTCATCTTCTACTCTGAAAACACTTAGGCAAATTCAACCAAACTTAACAGGAGTGATGTACTAAAGGTTTTTAACAAAGATTGCTCATTTTGTTCCGATCGATCCGATAAAAAACATGACCGCCAGCGCTGAACATAGTTATGGGAAAAATCACATTCTCCTCTTCTAATCTCAAAACAATGAAGCAAATTGAACCAAACTTTACAGGAATGATGTAATAGAGGTCCTTTACAAAGATTGTTCATTTTGTTTGGATAAAAAACATGGCCGCCAGCACGGAGCATAGTTTAACATTGGACCCTATGGGAAAATCATTTTCATCTTCTACTCTGGAACTTCTGAAACAAATTCCACCAAACTGTACAGGAATGATGTATGGAAGGTCCTTAACAAAGATGGCTTTTTTTCCTTCCGATCCGACAAAAATCATGGCCGCCAGCACGGAACTTAGGTTTAACTTTGGACCCTGTGGGAAAATCACATTTTCATCTTCTGCTCTGAAATGGATGAAGCAAATTCAACAGAACTTTACAGGAATAATGTACTAAAAGTCCTTAACAAAGATTGCTCATTTACTTCTGATCCGATAAAAAACATTGTTTACCATTGGACCCTATGAGAAATTCATTTTCATCTTCTCCTCTGAAACCACTGAAGCAAATTCAACCAAACTTTAGAGGAATGATGTACTTAAGGTTCTTTACAAATATTGCTCATTTTGTTCCGATCCCATAAAAAACATGGCCATCGGGGCCTAACTAAGGTTTAACATTTGACCCTATGAGAAAAATCACATTGTCATCTTCTACTCTGAAACCGCTGAAGCAAATTTAACCAAACTTTACTGGAATGATGTACTAAAGGTCCTGAACAAAGATTGCTCATTTAATTCTGATCCAAAAAAAACCATGGCACAATCACAAGACATAGTTTAACAGTGTACCCTATGGGTAAAATCACATTTTTATCTTCTCCTCTGAAACCGCTGAAGCAAATTGAACCAAACTTTACAGAATGATGTACTAAAGGTCTTTTACAAAGATTGCTCATTTAGTTCCGAACCTCAAAAAAAAAACATGGCTGACAGAACGGAACATTATCCAACATTCCTATAGGAAAATTATATTTTCATCATCTCCTCTGAAACCACTGGATCAAAATCAAACAAACTACACAGGAATGATGTACTATAGGACCTCTACAAAGATTGCTCATTTCATTCCAATCGGACAAAAAACATGGCCACCATTGCAAAACATACTAAACATAGTATTATAATTTCATATTCTCTGAAACCACTGAAGCAAATTTAACCAAACTTTTCAGGGTTCAAGTACGGAATGTGCTTTACATCATTTTTGGTCATGCATGGCATAGAAGCATTTTGTCAGGTGAGCGATGCAGGCTCAGTCTCTGAGCCTCTAGTTATATTTTATCTTGTGAAATGGATATTCATCTGTAACAGTTGTCAACAGGTAGAAAAGTCAATATTTACAAAAATTATGGACAGCTTAATTCTCGTTAATATACTAGTAATTTTTTATGTGTATGTTTGTTCAGTTGTTATCTCCCTTGTTTGTTCAATTGTTATCTCCCTTGTTTGTTCAATTGTTATCTCCCTTGTTTGTTCAATTGTTATCTCCCTTGTTTGTTCTATTGTTATCTCCCTGTACCAAGTTACTTTGTATGGTCAAAGTGGGCATAATTTTTCATGTCAATAGCCCATGTAGCCTCTTTTGATATCATTGCCACTTTGGCTTGGTACAGGGAGATAACCAACAAATATTTCTAACTACAGGTATAACACCACTAATTCAGTCTCCCCAGAGACTCCCATGTTAAATTGCACATGTTTCAAACTTTGTAGAAATTTTACAGAAAGTTCAAATGAAGTGACACGTGCCTCAACTTAAAAAAAGCATATCTTTCAAGAAACTCTGATGGACAGAACATTTTAATTTTTTTCACGTGTATCAACAAAATATTTTTTTCCAAAATTAACATTATTTTTTGGGGCAGAAAGCCCCCTTCAGAAAATTTTTTTCATCATTTTGGCAGCCAAAATATTTTTTTCACAAAAAATCAGGTCCAAAATATTTTTTTCGAAAAAAACTATAGCCCCCCCTTTCAAGTTAAATGGTCGGTCCTTTAGAAAGAATTGTAACTTTTTAGAAAGAATTGTATTTTTAAGTAACAGACTTCGTACATTATGAAAAAAAAAGAAAAAAAAAGAAATATCTTCAGATTTGAATCTACATGTATTTCAAACCATGCTTAGACATTTTTTTTATTTATCAAAGTTTGCAATCATGTAAACATCACAAAACTGGAAACATGTTATGTTCTTTGGGTGTTTTGTAAAGGTTCATGTACATTTACATAAATTTTTATTCTCATTTTATTTGTTCACAAATTCTACTATAATATAAAACAAATGTAAATTTGTTGATCACGTATTGATCTATCTATACAAAAATGCATGTATCTTATAATAATAGTGTTCTATTTATTTTGATGTTAGAAATAAATATTTTCTAGACCGCGAAGAAAAAAAATGGTAACAGATTTCGCAATAATTAGTGAGTCGCAAGAAAAATAGAAAATTCCCACGATCTTGATCTTTAAAGCAGCCCAGTAGTCAGAACTTCGGTGCTGACCTGAAAGCCGATTGTTTTTGGAACCTTACAATATCTAAATTTTTGTAAATTTTGTTGAAAACTAAGGAGTATCTCCCTCATGTAAAGCTCTGTCCTTTACTAATTTTGGCATTACATTTAGATCATATTGGTTACTTGTTCTCTGTCTTTTTGTAGACATCTTTGAGTTTATGGTCTTTCAAACGTTTAGATTTTATCTGCACTGAAGAGACATAAGTTGTCGAAATGCGCATATGCAGAAAGTAATTTCACAGTAACTTCGGTATTTAGTTATTTAATCATTGTATTTTTAAGATATTAAGTTAAATTGATGTTTTGCTCTCAGATCCATTATTGATGAAAATGAAATCGCTTAATTTTTTTTTCATATTTTTTATCCAGGACATAAGAATAAATAGCCACATAATATTTTGTTTGCCGTCTAAAATCATTTTTCTGCAATTGTTTTAAAATCGCATATAGAAGAAAAGAAAAAATTAAAAGTTGCATGTTCTTGAACTTTATCCTATTTTTCTTGCCAGACAAACCGTATATAGACATTTATAATTTCATTGATGTTTTTGTTAACAGATGGCCGTTACTACAACACGTGCTTGGGATTTACTACTGACTCAAAGGCTTCCGAGATGTAATTTGTTTTCAAAACATATTGTTTAAAAAGATGTGATAATTTAGGATTATTTTCATGACTGCTGTGGAACGACCTGGAAAAGAGGGTAAGTGCCTTTTTTCTTCAATATCTAAGAATGACCCATGAAATCATCAGTATTTCGTTCTACATTTAAGTACTAGGGGCGCCACTGTCGAAAACGAGCTTTTGTTATACGACACCTGATTGGTGGAAATAACAGGATCAGATCATGACAATGAAACAAATCTCTTTTATTTTGGTACCCTACAAGTATTTGAGAAATAGTATTATTTAGAGTAAATTTTATGAGCATGGTTGCCAATGCAATGATTTAAGCAGAATATATCCTTTGTATGAAACTGATTCTTAGTCATTAGTTTGGAGACTTCATGTACTTGAAGGCAAAATATGATAACCGTTAGAAATTGTTGTATGGCGGTAATTTTTCTTCTGTTTAGATTATGATCTTTTTTTTTCTGAAGACTTAGAGATACCCAGTGTGTAGGTAAACAAAATAAATACTTTCAACCGGCTTTAAAAGAAAAATTTCTAATTTCCAAAAGGATAAACGTTAAATTATTTCTTGAGATGGGTTTCCTTCACAGCAAGTCAAATTTAGATTAATCAATGAACAAACATGGTCATAAAAAGCCGGTTCAGTACAGACAACAGTTTGAATTTTTACTTTAGTCACAACAAATGTTAGATCCAATTACAGACCCATACGAAACAATAACAATTGTTTTGTCTCTAAAATACATGCATGAAGAAAGAAACGTTATTAATTTTTTTTTAAATAATAAATTTGAGCGTTTCACCAGAAACTACCATTTTATTTTATTTTTTATTGATATTTTGTCGTTCTAGTGTTTCTCTATAACGGTGGTCCATTGCTTATTGGCATTCATTTGAAAGGTCCATTTACTTTTAAAGTATAAAATTCGCTCGATACTACACCATTCTCGGTTATCGTCAAAAATTAGCCTGGCCTGAAAGGTGTAACACTGTATTTGGTTTTCACTCGCTTTCTTTCAAATCTAAAATAGAAGAAAGTCATTTTTCGGTTTCTCATCAAAAGATTGTATTTCTCATCGATGACTAAAACACGTGTTACAATTTTAATATGTACCTAATAGTAAAGGCGTTTAGAGATTATTACACTCGAATGACACTGTATACTTTTCAATTTCAATACACATTATTACTGAACCTTTATATGTTACATTACATGTAAATTACTTGTTCTTTCAAAGAGGGTCCACATGAGTAGTACTTAGGGGGAAAAAGTTGCTTTCAAACGCTTCAGATGCGTATTGTCAGCTTACGAAAGTGTCGATTTCGTATAGAATACAGAATACAGAATACAGAATTTCATTTGCCAAATCATGGGCCCACAGGGGGCATATATATTACAATGATTAAAACAGAGCACATACATGTATATTTAACAATAATAATAATAATATATAAAAGAAACACACAAGTAACTTAATTTATCAATTGTGTGTGTCTCTTTTGAGAGGATAAGACAATTTTTGTTTAAGCAAAGTTTATACTTTAACCAAACTTTTAATTAACAAAATAGATGCAACACCAAAATAAATAGACGCATAAATCTTTTATAAATGTTTTTTTATAATTAGAACTATAATTAGCCCCAAAGCATAGAGAGGCATGCTTATCAATCTGAAGTTGTAAGGTCCAATTTTGAATGACTAGGTATTTCCGAAAGAACAAATCACGTCAGTATATTTGAATTGTTATATTTCCCAATTTTTAAATGTAGCAAAAAAAATTGAAAGTAGGATTTGCATAAGGCCTCTTCGATACGTAAGAATTTGAAATAAAAAATGAATAAATGTTTAACTCAGTTAATATCCAGATTTGATGTACGATTACCCATGCATTTAATTATAAACTGTTAGATCTTCAAAGCCATTGTCTGTCTACTTTCATGAAATCTGAAATAAAAATTCACGCCATTAATTTGCAATGGGCATTGACGTCATATATGTTACGTAACAATTCATATAAAATCATGATAGTATAATTAAGATATATTAAAAGACATAATCTACTCCTATGGAATGATCCTCTTAGCTCCTCTACATACTTCGACAAACGAATAAATAGCATTGCAACGAACAGGAGGTAGCAATTTGATAATCAAAAGTCGGAACACTTGGAACTTCCGATTTTTTAATATGACAAGAAAAAACCGTGAATCTTCAAGAGGTCATTTTCCTTCTAGGTTTATCCTGCACATTATTACTCCAAAGACGAAAAATATCTGCAGAGAATATAAAATGAATACAATGTCATCATTTTGTATACATTTGTCATTAGTTTGAAATATAAACTGAAGGCAATTGTACATGCTTATACCTTACAGAAATCTATGGAGTTGTATGGTGTACGTGATGAATCAAGATGATCTTTTGAGCGTCTTTTTATTGCCTGAAACACTTTTTATATTTTATTAAAAAAAACAATAGCAACACGCACCCCTATTGTTTGATGGAAACAACGATAATTTGCTGTGTTCCGATCACAGGGACTTGCTCCCGGTCTAGAAAAAAATTGTTTAGTATCAAATATGAATCTCGAAGAAAAATGTATTTTTTTCTCCGAGATTCATATTTGATAGTAAACTTTTTTTTCTAGACCGGGAGCAAGTCCCTGTGCTCCGATTGCTTGTAGCAATTCTTTATCAGTTATTAAAAATGCATCTACATTTGTAGCTAAGCGTCCTGATAATTTGTATAATAAGTGTATAGTTTAGAAAATTGTTCCTGATGTCATGGGTTAACGTATTCTCTTTTAAAGCGAGATACAAAGATATCGGAGATTTTTTCCTATAATTGTTCAATTACATGCAATACTAATAAAATGCTCATTTTCATTTATCAGCGTTCACCCCTACTAAGCTGAGTTCTTGGCGAACGGTTTAGGGAAGTGGAGTTCGCGTAAAATTGGTTTAGGCCGGTTGAGTAAAATGGAAATAAATTTCTTATTTTCGATAAATTAGATAATGCTTTGTCCCGGTTCAGGATAATTTTTAGGTACGGTTTTTGATATTTAAACATTTACCTGCACCTAAACATTACCCAGCTTAATAGGGGTGGTGTTATTTGTTATAAATTTTTGACCCAGGTTTTTTAGACTCATAGCGACGCATTTTACACTATGAGCAGTCTCGATTTACCAAGTGATCCTTGACCGTTTTTCTTATTTTGTTACCTTGGTCTAGAGTTTTTTTTCCAACAATATTGTTCGAACTGGGTTATACAATGTACTGATTGTATTTATCCAAGGAAGGGTTCCTGTTTTATTTTCATTGTGTATTTGTACAAATTAGTCTACCATTTGGATTGCATTTACTTATCATTTTCGACAGCCAAGCATGATTGCACAAAGAAAATATATAAATATCCATTGCATCTGTTCGAATCATTGTTTGCATACGGGCAAAGGGAAATAACAACGACTCGTCTTATTAAACTGATAGAGTTGTCTTTCTTGTGATAGTTATATTTGCCAAGATGAAATTTTTGAATATTTCGGTTGACATGAGAATCGATTCCGAAAGCAGTCGGGTAATAAACATGAAGGTTATATTGTATTGCGTTGTCGCCTTCCTAAAAGGGTAACAACAAATGTTTATACGTTATTTTCGTTTGAATTCCGAAAGAGTATAACTATACTCCATTCTTGTATCTTCCATAACGAAACACGATATAATAATTTTTGAAACTTATGAGAATCAAAGCCGAAATTCGGATCTGCACGTGTTTTCCTTCTTTTCACATAGCCGATAAACCATGTTTAAAAACGACAACAAAGTCTGAGCATAGATTTATAAATCTATTGTCCGAGTCGTATGTATATTTCAAGTATTAAAAGGTCAATGACCGAAGAATGAATTTGCATCGGAAATACAATACGATGCATTTTAGGAAGGAATTCATTATGTCTTTCCTTGACAGAGATTTTAGTGAAATGTTTAATAAATTGATCTAAACACTATTGGAAACAGTTATTGATTATCTGACGGAATAATATGACAGATAAGAATGAGAATGTGTATTTAATTCATGCACTCAAAGCAAATCAGATAAGAATTTATAGCATTTCTGTGTTAATGCCAACAAGTGTTAAGTACATTTGCAGACTGTTGACATTTGGAATTACACTACTACAATAAAACAAATACATCATATTATAGTCTTAGGTTTACTACATAAATTTAAAGAAAATAAAAAGGGATGTTTTTTTTTAATTACTTACATAACTGAAGTTTTTCAGTCCTCATTGTATTTTGTAGATTCTTTAGTAGTTTAATATGGACCTTTTGGCAATCCAAATCATAACTAGAAGCTCACTAATATATATCCCAAAACAACTATTTGATTACAGATATAAAAAAATAAATAAATAAACCACAAAAAATCTCAAGTCAATATTGAAATAGTTGGTGCACAATGGCACTATGCACTGAACATTCTGTGAAAGTTTCAGTGAATTTCGCCGTTGATACGGTCGTCTATGAGAAGTTGTCGCACCTATGGCGAACGGACGAACTACTGCAAAAATTCATGTGGCTTTCAATACATGGTGACTTTACCATACTGACCATTGATTGTTGCTTGTAAGGAGAATACATTCTCATTTCAATTGGTTCTAATATATTTTAAAAGGTTTGATTGTACTGAAAAAATATTCAAAGTGCATTCCTATTCCTACTGAGTGAGTTATATGTACATGTATGGCCATTTAAACTGCAATAGGAGTCCTTGCTGCACTTTGAGCTGTGTGCAGTGATCTCACTCTTGCAATGTGACAGAACAGTGCAGTAGATTCTGATACAAATAAATATTACTTGAAAATTGGATACCGGTTTTTCATTATATCAATTTTTGGTAATGATTTTTAAAATTGCAAAACTTTGTTAATAGGTAGGAAAGGATTTAAAATGGATAGTCTTCCGTGACCTTAGTTATCTGTACCCTGTTTTATTAAAAGGGGCGGATGGTATTGAGCTTCCTGCTATGCAAATGGCTTTTGCATGTTCTTTTGGTATCCCATATTTTTACATGAAGCTTAAGCAGCGAGACGTTGACAATAAGAGCATATTGTTCACGCACAAATGTCGGTAACACGCATGTTATTCGTGACAGCGATAAAAGTCCTTCACGATTCTTTCGTATGAATCATTTCGAATCTTTAAAATTTACAAGATTCGTAAAACTAAAAAAGTTCATATAATGATTGGTGATTGCTTTACGATTGTTTACGTGTACACTATTCTTTCAATTTACAAAGAAAAAAATGCGATGCATCTACGATAAAAATATACGAATTATATAATTATGCAAAAGTATTAATATAATGCGAGTATGATACCGATTTTGCAATATAAATCTTTTACGGCAATTAAACGAATCATTCACAAAAACCACGTATTTTTTACGAATATTTTAGATTTAGTAACGACTGTTTTCAAATGAAAATGATTTTTCTGTAAGGTAACATTTCCTCATAAATTAAAGGCTAGTCAGACTGATTAATTCTTACAATAAACTAAATATGTTCTACGAGCGAAATATGTTAATTTCATCTAAATATTCTTCGACTTTTGCCTCTGACTCTGATGAAAAGGAGAGAAAATCGATGTCAGCCAAACCTTTCCATTTTACGTTGAGGGAATGGTCACGACTAAGATTGGAATACAGACCTAATTATATTTTCAAATCGTTATTATTCATAATACCCCCCTTGACATACACGTATTTCTCCTACGAATCCTTACGAATGACCGATTCGTTGTCGTTCGGAAGCATCATATATGCGCATTTAAATCGCCGACATTCGTAAATAACTCGTAGACATTCACGGATGTTCGTGTCGATTCGTGTAAAACATTTTTTTAAATGTCAAAAAATTTACACGAATGTCCACGATTATCGATTTTTCAGCCGTAAAAAGCCAATTTTAATTTTAATTTTATTGTGGATATTCGTTATTTCACAATTTTCACTTCTTCATGCGAATCGATACGAATGTGTTCGAATGTCTACGAGCATTTTATGGATGTTAGCTGTTTATTATAAAATACGGATGCTTTCGAACGATAATTCGTTAACAATTTGTAAGTGAAGAGATGTAACCAAAAACAATGTTTTTATATTGTAACAATAGCAAAAAAATATCAAGCATTACTGCAATTTGAGCACGAAAAAAGAAACACGGTAACATAAATAGAATAAAATGAAAGGATATTAAGTTATTGCATATCAGACAAAGAAATGCATGGTAAAACCAAGAAATGAAACATTTGTGTTAACTTTTTATCTAGTAGGGTACCTTGTAAGCGTGTTTTATTCATTGAATAGCTGTCAATTTCAAACGGTGCTCACAATTTATGCATTTTCATTTATAACTTGGATGATATTTTAGTCGTGATACGGTCTATGAACATCATAACCAGATAATTAGAATAAATCACAATTTGTTTGATGCGTTTATTGTATTCCCAACCGTTTGATATCAACATGGACACTTTATCATGGCTGCTATAAATTTTATTTGATTTAGAAAACACGTGCAGTTATGCTCAATTGTATATTTCTGATGAAATATGACAGGAGTTTCATTTCAAATTTCCATGGCAACATTTTTTTTACACTTGGAAACCATCCATGTTCATCAATATGTCAAAACTGGTTACGCAATATGTTTTTAGAAAGATCTGTGTTTTCCATACTAGTTAAAATGCATGTCATTCTATTGTATTAACGGGGTATTTGCACCAGGTGCATGTTAAGTTCTTATCTATAAGAAATACGAGAAAAGGTGAGACTGTAAACAAATATATCACCTTTTTCTAAATCCGCCTTATTTAGGTTATTGCTACATTTTTGAAATTGCCATCCATTTAAAAAAAAATAACATCTTCTAATTACAAGTATACGAGAGAGGTAAAAAATACCGATACGCTGAAAAACTTGGGTAACTACTGGCTTTCTTAATCGTAATAATCGTTAGGTGTTTTAAGTGCAAATACAGGCAGTCGAATCAACCGGTCAACTATTTCCCAAAATCATTCCCTCCGATTCATGAGAAAGTCTGTGAAGAAATTAACCCATGCACTTAATTTATCAAAAGAATATGGTCGTTAATTGTGTAAACAAAATAAGAATAAAATATCGACTATTTTGGGTTTCTTTTTTGTGTCTTTGTGTTTTGTTTCTTTTAATATACGAGTTATCGAACTTGAGCATTAACTGCGGATCTTTTATTATATTTGAAACTAATTTCCTTAAAATGTCTCTGCAGAAAACCTGTAAATATGTCTTGATTACTTATTGGTTTAGTCAGAGTGTTTCTACGTTAAGTAACAATACAATATTGATTGTGCTTGAAGATTTATCTCAGCTGGTTAAAGCTATTGCAGAATTGAATTTTTGTACAGAATTGTTACAACATGAAATTAAATTAAAATAATTCATTGGTCTGTCACACAAAGGAAGTTAATCTTTGTTTTGACAAAAGAATAAAAAGTGTCAAAGTGAATCGAGTTCACGCGGGATTTAGAACTTTTTCATAATCGAGTACATGGACGTTTTAAGATATGACCTATTATATTAAGTTCATTGGGGATTTACATGGTAATAAACCTTCAATGGAGAAACATTTTGATTGTCAATTATGATGAATTACCGGATATATTTGTAATGAGAGACATACGACTGAATGCATTTAAATTGGCAATGTTTTTATTAGTTTTATATTTCTTGGAATGCTGACTACATTCAGTTTTCAATCAATATTGTTTTTTTTTCTGTGCTTTAATCAGTGTTGTTCCAAAGAACGAATGCACAGATAAAAGCGTTTTATATGGGACATTTGCGGTAATTGTTTCTCACCGAGAACATTTTTTGCTTGCACAAGAAATTTTAAAGCACCGAGAATATAACTAGTTAACTGTTTTCACGTGGCACATGTTATATGGTACACTCCAATTTAATTTATAGTTAAAGATTATATTTTTCTATACAACTGGTCAGCAAGGGATCCAGTTGTCTCAGCTATTATTATTTGTAATGATGGACCCTTAGAATAATTTTAGTCGAGTTGGTTCGGTGATACGGGTGTGTCAAACATGGGTTTCTGTACATGATAATTGAATAAAAAAGTTTTCATAAAATTCCAATGAAAATTGGATTTTTCTAGGGGTGGGGTACAAGGAAGTGAAAGCCCATGTGATCTTGGATAATTTTGAGACAGTAGATCAAAGGTCAAGCTCACGGTGACCGACTATAGATCGAACATTTCAGAAAAAAGTTGTTTTCCTGACAATTACTCAAAAATTTTACATCCGATTTACGTTAAACTTATATTCTTGGGTATCAGAAGGTGAGGAAACCTGTAGATTTTGGAGAGAGTATGCCAACGGAAAATAGTATGAACAATCCAGGTAAATTTGTTTTTGGACGCCAAATCAAAGCATTTGCATCCAGTAAATGGGAATTGAAAGCGAATGTAATAACACTTTGTCACCCATTTTATGTTTGTTGATGATCCCGCATCCATTGGCACATTGTCATGGATGTAGCGTTGCTCGACTTCTAGTTTTGATTTTTTGGATTATGGCTTTCCATGTATTTGATTTTAACGCAGCTGATGAGAGGTTACTCCTTGAGACACTTGTATAGCATAATTAAATTTTCTGTTGATTTTGAAACTTCGGTATTTTGGTATTTTTAAACCATTGGACAGATACATGTAGCACTGCTGGTTGACCAGAGGTTCCTGAGGGTATTCACCATTCCAATAGTCAGACATGTCTGAAATGAAAATTTACCTAGCGATTTTGTAGAAATTTACTGTTTTATCAAAATTCTAACCCCTTAAAATACTAAAGCTTCATTCCGTCCATGGCACTCGGTGGATGTCCTAAGTACTGGATTTGGCTTCCTATTTCGATAGTTGTGGTAATGAGTACTTCTTTTTTTCATTTTTGAATTATGGCTTTCCATATATTTGATTTTAATGCTGATGATGAGAGGTTACTCCTTGAAACACGTGCTGTACAGCAAAATTAAATTTTCTGTTGATTATGCAACTTGAGTATTTTGGTATATTGAATTCCGCTCAAACCGTTGCTAGGGGTTGTCTTACACTTACTATGAACAATGCTCATTCTTGAAGGCCTCATTGTGAAGAACAATAAGAGCGTTGTTCCATTGCTTTGTTTTACAAGGTATTAGTAGAGGCTTTGTCTCATGTGAATTTACTCCATATCCGTTCATTGCATATTGAATATATTTCGAGCACAAGGATGAAAGAATCGGTCAGTTTTAGAGAAAGTAGGTAAAAATTGAAGGTCAAAGGGAATGGATTTACATTTTTTTCGGTTTTCGGACAATAGAACAAAATCTTAACAACATTCAAATAAAACTTGGATATATTGATGGGTTAAAAAGAACCCTACTGATTTTGGAGAAGAACAATTTCGCCAGAGCTCTACAAAATACATTAAAATACTTTGCAATTTTGCCCCATATATATTTTTTCGTATGAAAAGAACTTTCTCAGTGGGAAACAATGAACTCAAAAATTCCGAATAACAAAATACTGAAATTATTGTGAATTTTGTTTCTTCACATGGTCATTTTGTCTCTTCAGTGCAGATAAAATCAAAACATTTGGAAATCAGAAACCGAAATATCTAAAAGCTTTAAAAAAACAACTAATAGGATCTCAATAGAAAACATGTATCAGCTTAGGACGGATCTATGCAAGAGAGAAACAAAATTTGACTGTGCATCTCTTTTTTATGCACCGGCCGTTAGGCGGCGGGGGCATTAAGTTTTACCCTTGTCCGTACGTCTGTCCGTACGTACGTCCCAAAATTTTCATCAAGGATTTCTCAGCTGGGGTATGCAGTGATGATTTGATATTTAGTCTGAAGCTTTAGTATGATGAGTTGTACAGTGTCCCTCCCTTTCAAGTTCGTAACTCATCTACTTCTTGTTTGACGACAACTTTGTTTTTTCCCATTATAGCCATATATTGAAATTTTTCGTCAAGGGTTTCTCAGCTTGTGTATGCAGTAATGATTTGATATTTGGTCTGAGGCTAAAGTATGATGAGTTGTACCGTCTCTTATCTTTTCAAGTCCGTAACTTATCTACTTCCTGTTTGGCGACAACCTTGATTTTTTTTTCATTATAGCCATATATTGACGTTTCGTCAAGGATTTCTCAGCTAGTGTATGCAGTAATGATTTGATATTTGGTCTACAGCTTTAGTAAGATGAGTTGTACGGTGTCTCCCCTTGTCAAGTCCGTAACTCATCTACTCCCTGTTTGACGACAACTTTGATTTTTTCCCATTATAGCCATATATTGAATTTTTTCGTTAAGGATTTCTCAGCTTGTGTATGTAGTAATGATTTGATATTTGGTCTGAAGCTTTAGTNCCGTATCACATGCTGTATCATCCCTCGACCAATATCAGCCCTCGGGCCAGAGGCCCTCGTGCTGATATTGGTAACTCGGGATGATACGGCATGTGATACGGATTTTGCCATGTATTATTCCCTATATATTGACGTTTTTCGTCAAGGATTTCTCAGCTAGTGTATACAGTAATGATTTGATATTTGGTCTACAGCTTTAGTATGATGAGTTGTACGGTGTCTCCCCTTGTCAAGTCCGTAACTCATCTACTCTCTGTTTGACGACAACTTTGATTTTTTCCCATTATAGCCATATATTGAATTTTTTCGTTAAGGATTTCTCAGCTTGTGTATGTAGTAATGATTTGATATTTGGTCTGAAGCTTTAGTGTGATGAGTTGTTCCGTGTCTCCCCTTTTCAAGTCTATAACTCATCTACTTCCTGTTTGCTGATATATAACTTGCGGGGGGCATCCGTGTCCCATGCACACATTTTCTTTTATTTTCCTTTATGAATTGTATGAAACGCATGGCAGATATATACCAATTATATTCTGAACAAAAATACTTTCAGAACATATTTTACTGTTAATCGTCCATTTCGTAAACATGATATCTTCGTGCATGAATTAGCACCAATGATGTTGATAATTTGTTGTCATTAGACATTGGTACAACAAAAAGATAATTCAAAGTGTCGTCTGCTCAGTTAACCATTAAGTGATAACAGCCAATTTTGCAAAGCTATGAAACATATCTTTATGTATTGTAGTAATGAGACCAGTATCAAAAGATGATTGGTGTTTTTAGTTACTGAGTTAATTTTAGGCAGTACCAAATATATTAACTTAAATAATTGTCAGCTATAATCTACACAGAAAATCAGCATTGCAATGATTGCACATCTGTATGATTCAGGGCTGAATCATAGGCTCTATCCAAATGACAGAAAGGTTTTTTGTTCCCTAATCTACACAGATATGCAACTCCGAATCCTCCGAGTTTTTAAACTATACAAAATGATTTTTCAACTGTTTTTTATGTGGTAGTCATTTTGGTTTCGTTCATAACGTTTGCTGCTTTATACTTCAGTTTAATTTGGCTTCAATTCATAGCAAAATTTGTTGAATTTGTTTTCCAATTAAAATAACGTTCTCCCCTCACCTGTTCTCTTAATTGCCTGTGGAATATAAGGCCATAACTAGTTGTTTTCATTTTCCTTTGTACTTTGCCAGATGCACGCTGAGCTTGATTTAAGCTGTATCTCTTGGTCTGCAGTTCCACTTGAATAGTTCTTCTTTAGTTGGTTCGCGATTTGCATGTATATCCTCTTTTATGGAGATATCATTATGAATCGTTTATGTAGTATCTTTTACATGTATAGGGGTCCATGCTATTTACTTTTTTATAGTCTAGTGTGCGTTTGCGGTCGTTGCCATGTTTCTGGTGATAATTTAATTACGTCGTTGTTTCTTCATTAAAATTTTCAGCAGCTCCTACTTCGATACTGAATCCAATAAGATTTGTAACACGTTGAGAGTAATTAACTCCCCTATAAATTTTCTACTATTTTCCGGTAGTAAAATTTGATGCGATTGCTATGATAAATATTTTACAAGTTCGGACTTTACGATGTGTCATTCCGTATGCTGATAATCGATTTTCTAAGAACAAAAATGTCAATATCAGTTAAAGGTAAAACAATAAATCTAAAAGAAATTAAGTGCTATGAGCAATTCACATCGTAGTAGCACGTCGTCTTGAACGACCCTTTTGATTTGACTCTATAGTTTAAAGAAACCTCAATGTAGCTATATTTAACCTCTTGGCCAGACTCCATTTCAATTCAGACATTGAAATATTCAGTGCAGTATAGGCCCTGTAAGTCTCGTAATGCGACAACGAGAATTCACGATAAAACGTTACCATCCTTCGCACGACGTCATATTTTATTATTTGAAATTTTGAGTAATGTAACTTTTGGGATAAATCATGTACCAAGAAGCATGTAAATTGTACCACACATACAGAAATAAACACTGAAAGATGTAGAGTAAAATGCACATGACACAAAGTCTCTACAAATACAGGATACAACCAAGCAATCGAAAAACGCTATTATTGTTGTTCCTCATCTTGAAATAAGAATGAGATCTTCAACAATTAGCTTTGCTCATACCTCATAGTAAGCTAAAGACGGTCTTTAGCAGCGGCTTGAATGGAATTCATGAGTTACGAAATAAACATTCTCAAAGTGTATCAGTGACTTAATGTACGTGTACGCACGTTCCAAATCTGATACACAAAATACTGTCTCGTCCTAAACATTGTAGTAAACATAGGCCATTAATATTGCTACTTCACTGCCAGTCATAAAAATTATGTTTAAATATTACATATGTCAAAGTATCCTATCAATTTCATTGGCTGAAACAGTCACGTGATTTTAAAAATATTTAGCGTATTTTCAGCTTTGTTACTATTTATATGTATATTGACGCCATGTTCTATTTTTGAATATGTTGACGCTATGTTTCTATTTATAGCTATGTCGACGCTATATAACTAAATTTATACTCAGATTGACTTTCAAGTCTATAATTTTTCACCGAGAAAGATCTTATGAAAAAAAAAATTAAAAAGTTATATCTATTAAACTGCCGAAACCGATAAAAATAGAAATAATAGTTGTCTAGTGGTATTGTAGGGCACTGCACATGAACACGGATACAAAAAAAAAGTTTTCTTGTTCATCTTTAATTTGAAACCACAGATGTGTTCCTTGGCACTCATGCAACAAACCAACTCTTGTTGGTGCGCAGATTCTTTTTTTTTTTTGCCTTCAATGAGAGCTTCTATTTCGAAATAAATTCAGACGTATTGACAAAATCTTATACGACAAAAATGCAATGATATACCACCAAAAACTACATATGTAATATAACAATAATGGACCTTTTACTCTGTCAGTATGTAATATATATGGACCTGTCAGGAATATATTGACCGAGGACGTAGTCCTCGGTCAATATAACCATAACAGTTCCATATATAACATATTGACCTCGTAAAAAGTCCATAATTGATAAATGTTCCATTAGACTTTGAGTCAAAAACATTATATTTTAAATTAAGAATGCACTTTTGTGTCCTTTAAAAATTACGACTCAATAAAACCAAAGAACAGTCCATTAAATGTAACATGGTTTAAAACAAGCAGACGACATTTTTATGATGATAAAAGTGACTTATGGCTGCATATAACAAAAGACAGTTTAACTTTCCTTATATAGTTATATCATGTCAGAAAAAGATCACTGAACCATTAGATAATAGAATCTGAATTGCGTACATGATTGTATCTCTTATAATTATGTTTAGACAGTTACTTGGATATATCAGACAAAATCTTATCAAATGAGANCACGATAAAACGTTACCATCCTTCGCACGACGTCATATTTTATTATTTGAAATTTTGAGTAATGTAACTTCTGGGATAAATCATGTACCAAGAAGTATGTAAATTGTACCACACATACAGAAATAAACACTGAAAGATGTAAAGTAAAATGCACATGACACAAAGTATTTACAAATACAGGATACAACCAATCAATCGAAAAACGCCATTATTGTTGTTCCTCATCTTGAAATAAGCATGAGATCTTCAACAATTAGCTTTGCTCATACCTCATAGTAAGCTAATGACGGTCTTTAACACCGGCTTGAAAGGAATTCATGAGTTACGAAATAAACATTCTCAAAGGGTATCAGTGACTTAATGTACGTGTACGCACGTTCCAAATCTGATATACAAAATACTGTTTCGTCCTAAACATTGTAGTAAACATAGGCCATTAATATTGCTACTTCACTGCCAGTCATAAAAAATTATGTTTAAATATTACATATGTCAAAGTATCCTATAAATTTCATTGGCTGAAACAGTCACGTGATTTTAAAAATATTTAGCGTATTTTCAGCTTTGTTGCTATTTATGTGTATATTGACGCCATGTTTCTATTTTTGAATATGTTGAAGCTATGTTTCTATTTATAGCTATGTCGACGCTATATAACTAAATTTATACTCAAATTGACTTTCAAGTCTATAATTTTTCACCGAGAAAGATCTTATGAAAAAAAATTAAAAAGTTCGATCTTTGCACATATCAAGGGGCGTGGAGATATTAACTGCCGAAACCGATAAAAATAGAAATAATAGTTGTCTAGTGGTATTGTAGGGCACTGCACATAAACACGGAAACAAAAAAAGTTTTCTTGTTCATCTTTAATTTGAAACTACAGATGTGTTCCTTGGCACTCATGCAACAAACCAACTCTTGTTGGTGCACAGATTCTTTTTTGCCTTCAATGAGAGCTTCTATTTCGAAATAAATTCAGACGTATTGACAAAATCTTATACGACAAAAAATGCAATGATATACCACCAAAAACTACATAAGTAATATAACAATAATGGACCTTTTACTCTGTCAATATGTTATATATGGACCTGTCAGGAATATATTGACCGAGGACGTAGTCCTAGGTCAATATAATCATAACAGTTCCATATATAACATATTGACCTCGTAAAAAGTCCATAATTGATAAATGTTCCATTAGACTTTGAGTCAAAAACATTATATTTTAAATTAAGAATGCACTTTTGTGTCCTTTAAAAATTACGACTCAATAAAACCAAAGAACAGTCCATTAAATGTAACATGGTTTAAAACAAGCAGACGACATTTTTATGATGATAAAAGTGACTTATGGCTGCATATAACAAAAGACAGTTTAACTTTCCTTATATAGTTATATCATGTCAGAAAAAGATCACTGAACCATTAGATAATAGAATCTGAATTGCGTACATTATTGTATCTCTTATAATTAAGTTTAGACAGTTACTTGGATATATCAGACAAAATCTTATCAAATGAGAGACTTGTTTTAGGATAAATGACATTTGATAGGACATTTGCAATGTTACGCAACGATGAAAGCGCAAGTTTTGATGACATGCATGACCTTACGGAACTTAACTGAGCATGATAATTTTGTTTCTAGATAGATTTGCCGCTGAAATGTTTTAAACAAATAAATTACAAGACTTTCGATTCATGTGTTGTCATGTACATTTGGTAAGGTAATAGCAACATATATGATGACTATATATGACCTTGAGGTAGAGCGGTGCATTAGACGAATATTTCTAAGGACAGAGTCGGATATAGAAATTTGAATAGTATTTTGACAGCTCTTAAT
The DNA here is from genome assembly GCA_002080025.1 of Modiolus philippinarum. NCBI lineage: Eukaryota > Metazoa > Mollusca > Bivalvia > Mytilida > Modiolidae > Modiolus > Modiolus philippinarum. The sequence goes on from MJUU01027742.1 coordinate 82,266, forward strand.
TTTGATTTTATGATTGCTTCACAGATAATGAATAACACAAAACCAAAGTTAATGTAAATGTAATTTCTTTTTATTTGGCCATTTCGACAACTTATGTCTCTTCAGTGTAGTTTGAAGCAAAAATTGTTGAAGATCATTAACCGAAACATGTGTTAAGACTGACAAACAACAAATAACCAAATAACCAACGCAAACAACAAATAACCAAATAACCAGCGCAAATAACAAATAACCAAATAACTAACGCAAATAACAAATAACCAAATAACCAACGCAAACAACAAACAACCAAATAACCAACGCAAACAACAAATAACCAAATAACTAACGCAAACAACAAATAACCAACGCAAAACAACAAATAACCAATGCAAACAACAAATAACACACGCAAATAACCAAATAACCAACGCAAACAACAAATAACCAAATAACTAACGCAAACAACAATTAACCAACGCAAACAACAAATAACCAACGCAAACAACAAATAACAAACGCAAATAACAAATAACCAACGCAAATAACAAATAACCAAATAACCAACGCAAACAACAAATAACCAAATAACCAACGCAAACAACAAATAACCAAATAACCAACGCAAACAACAACTAACCAAATAACAAACGCAAACAGCAAATAATCAAATAACAAACGCAAACAACAAATAACCAAATAACAAACGCACACAGCAAATTACCAAGTAACAAACGCAAACAACAAATAACCAAATAACCAACGCAATTTTTTTTGTCATTTTGATGCCTTTTATAAAAACTGTTCACAAAAATCTATTCATCTTGGTTCCTGATAGGTCCTTTTAGAAAATGGTAAATCCTTTAAAATGTCATTTTTCCGGGATAACTTTCCCTTACATTTCAAGAAAATTAAGTCAACCAAGTTTACTGGCTTAATTTTAAACACGTTGGGGAAAATCCCCAATTTGGGGTATATTACCTCACTTTGGGTATAATACCCAGAACAGGGCATATTTTTACAGTGATAAAAATCATTTATTTCTGAATTTCGACTTTTTACTCAAAAGGGCAAAATTTTATATCAAAAGCAATATTTTTACAAAAAAACATCCATTCAAATTTTTAGTTTTCAGAAAGTTCATTGCCCATGTAAAATGTAAATTTCATAGGCCATTGTATTTTGCTGTATTAAAAATAGCTCCATAATTTCTTTTGAAAAATTGTTGCATTTTATCTAAACAATTGCCCTTTTTAACAGAAACTGTAAAATCAAAAATTAAGAATATTAACACTGTAAAAATGTCTCCCATTTGGGGTATTATACCCTAACCGAGGTATTATACCCCAAATTGGGGTTTTCCCCAACCTGTTAAAGAATACACATGCACTGCAATTTGATAACAGTTCTCTTTTGAAGACCAAACCTGGCCCAAAAATAGTCCACTTTTTCAATAAGCAATATTTGTATTTTTACCAATTATTACACCGTACTGGAAATAGCAGAACAGTAATTTGGTTTCAGTGATAAAAATAAATTATCATTGGTAATACAGAAGATTACAATGCCATTATCTTTAAGCATTTAATTAATTTTGGTATCTATAATGTAATGTTTCAGAGTGTCAATAATAATCAATAGCAAAGCTACACTTTTCTTCAATTGCCACATAGTAATGTAGGGAAGCCGTTAGTATCATGTGAAGCTCTTTTTATATCTTGTTATATCAACTTAGCTAACTTGTTATATCAACTCAGTAATTGTAAGTTGATATAACAAGTTAGTAACTTGTTATAACAAGTTAGTTAAGTAACAAGTAAGTAACTTGATATAACAAGTTAGTAAGTTGATATAACAAGTTAGCTATTGATATAACAAGTTAGTAAGTTGATATAACAAGTTAGTTAAGTTGATATAACAAGTTAGCTAAGTTGATATTACAAGATAAAAAAAGAGCTTCACATGATACTAACGGGCTTCCGTAGTAATGATATGTTAAATACAGCTTCAAAACTTCTTTACCGTTTGTTGATAGATACAATTACTCAAATCGAGCTACTGACTATGAACGTGTTTGATATTCCTAGGGTTTCAATTTTCTTTGATTTTTTTTAAGTAAAACCTCGAAATTTAAACCAAACAAAATACCACTTTTTTCTTAACCTGCAATGGCAACAGCATCGAACCCCATGTAGCATTGATTTTTCGGGAATGCACAAAAATTTCATTTACAAACAAAGGATAAATTAAACATCTACAATGGCCGAAAACTACAATCGCATGCCACAATTCACAAGCGAGCTGCACTAGGAAAACACCAATGAGACAAGAGACAAACATAAATAAAGACAAGAAATCGTGATAGGCAGATGAAGAATGAACATATAAAACTACTTCAACGGTATATTTTATGTTTAAAAAATTGAGGCTTTTCGAAACGTCAAAATATGAAAGTTTTACTATTGAGCTTTGTGAAATTGTTGTAAGAAACAAGATTTAATGTAGGATATTTTTCTTGTTTTTCTTGTTCCTTTTCATTTGTGATAGACGGTTCTGCACCATCTTCCAGCTACAATTGTTACTAAGTGTATTTTTGCAGCATTGTGCTATTCATTGATACTGACCTTGAATAGAGCTATCATACAACTTGCACACTTGATTATATTTGTTGTAAAAGTACTAAGAACAGTGTGTCAATCAAACGTTAAAAAGACAAATTCCTCAAAATCCACTCCAATTAATTCTAGAAATATTACATATGTCAATTACTACATTGACCAATCAGCGTCATGAAATGGTAATTTCGCTTTGATGCCTAGGCAATAACTTTATGCCTTGGAAATAGGCTTAATGCCTGTTTTGCTTATTGCCGCTAACTGTTCATTACATGCATTGCAATCTGTGAAACGGAGTGAAATAGGCTGGTGGTATGGAAGGTATATTACCAATCCCAAATGGAAAGTTCACACCTGGAATGTATAAAGTTACAGGTATAGGTGTGAAGCTGATGTTGGTGTATTAATGGTCTGTTTTGTGTCTAGTTTGAGTATGATCCTTAAAAAGAGGACTGTTTGAAATAGAACATAATCCAACGAAAGCTGAATTAGAAGATCTGCTTATATATTCTCATTTTTTCCTTAACTTGCCTTTTTATGAACCTGGTTTCATACGAATATATAAATACAAATCTGCCAAAACTGGCGCGTAATTGGTCCCGGTTGGGATCCAAATTCTGCAAATAATTCTTCAAATAAATTTACAAAAATAAACCATCAATCAATAAGACTGAAATACGTACACTTTATTTTCATCTGAATTTACTCGATTTTGTTCTTTTGATTCTTTTTGATCTGTGTCAGAGGTGTGCTGACAAATTTTGTCAAGCTCTCTATATTCTAAGGGGCCAAAGCTTGTTTTTGCAGTTTCCAAATCCACAGTCAATTCGTGTCATTTGGTCAACATCGAATTAACATACTTTATTTAATATCAATTTAACAAATTCACATCAAAGATTTTTATCTCCAAAATCATTTATCTGCACAAAAAATGCATGATACTTAACAACATCGATTAATCTTTCCAAAAGATTGTCCTTTCAAAATTGCTTTCTTTTTAAAATTTTCCCTCTGTAATGCAGACATAATTGCTTTAAGTTTTCATGACTAAATCTACTCATAGAAGAAAGAAGTTATTAAGGAAATTAACGGAAGACGATATGACAAAGCTTTTTGTTTACATTTAACGTAAATTTAATTTAACTGCAGATACATCGTCCATTAAAAACTTTGTTACTATTCTATGCACTTGTGTGTTTAATAATTCATAAAAGTTATTAAGCACTCGTTTCTCCATTGACAGGTAATAGACAATAGGCAACTAAGGTGAAACGCCCGGGGCTTTGCTGCGCCTAAAATGTTTCTTTTTTTCTCCTTGAAGAAATACTTCCAAAGGGCCTCCGACATTCGTTTATGGTTCAACAACAAATGTCCATATTTTACACAATCTCCGAAACAGAGGTGCATAGCTCTTCCTACGACAGATTATCACCTCTGCCACACCTTGTCCTCCATATTGGATTTACCACGCCCTTTTCACAGTGACGTCGTATACATCCTGACGTATTTCCCATTGTGACGTCATGAAATTCGGCCATTTTTAGAGGAATCTCTCCTTCCGGTGTGGCAGAGGTGATATCTGACGTAGGAAGAGCTATGCACCTCTGTTTCGGAGATTGTATTTTACAATCATTATCACACTTTCATTTAATTTGTTAGCGCTACAGCAACTTCGGTATTTATTTTTTAAAGTTATTTAAAGTTTTGAGGAGAGATATGAGACGATTTTTAAAATCAATGTCGGGATAAGTGACTCACAACAATCATCATAGTCTATCGTATGCTTGTTTACAGATCGACGTCCTTTAAATGCTTGCTTAATATGGCGGACTTGTTACAGCCAATATATTTGTGTTAGGACACTGATATATTTAGATTATGGACGTCGAAGTTGATTAATGATGTTTTCCAGAAACAGAATCAAGACTTCAATAGAATAAGATCTATGTATGGTGTACTCTGGTGGATAAAACATCATATTAGAATTGATTCGTCTCCTAGAAAAGCATGGTATTTTCAAATAAAGGACGATCTGTGTTAATTAAATTCTTTATTCAAGTACTTTGTATCATTTCTTTAAAAATTTCCAATGCTGTCTCATTGCGTTAGCACAGCTTAATGTCAGATGGAAATTGTGCTTTGCAGAACGTCTAAATTATTGCGATCTGATTTAACTTTGCTGATCTAAACAAATACCAAAAGTTACTCAAGAACTTTATATTTTACTTAGGCGTACTGTGTACCATAAAAAGGTACAACTTTACCTTTGGCATTTTAATTTGGTCAAAAGAGGAGCTTTATTGAATGAATGCTTAAGGTAGTAAGTTCACTTCTGCATTGTCAGTTTGCATTTATAAATCATAAACTTGCAACCGTTCGTGGTAATGTTACCTGCCGAAGGTCGATGGTTCTCTCCAAGGGTACCTCTAAAACCTGACTGCCACGATATAGCTTATAAAAAGCTGAAAATGGCGTCAATACCCATACGTCAAACAAACAAACAGTCACCAGACAGCTTGAAAAGCAACATTATAGAAAGTTCGTCAGGTTCGTCAAAAAACATTTGCTCCGGTTCATTTACTGTGCATAAAGTGATCAGAAGTATATTCACCATCTTAAATATATGGAGTAGACCATTTAATCATAACTGCAGAAATGCAGTGGCCTCGTGCATTTATAAGAATAACCTCTAGAAATATGACCTTGAAGTTTTAAGTGAAAAAATGAACGTGCCAGCCCAATTTCGATCACAAAATTATAGATTCATTTTTAAATATATATGGAGAAACCAAATAAAGACAAACAACGGAAGACAAAGAAATATATTATTCGTTTGCCCATGGACTAATATCCGGTTGAAATGTAGTGGATACGCACGAAAAAAGATTCATGTTTATTTCAAAGACGAGCATAAACTGACATTACTCATATTAAAGTAAAATTTTGCGACACTTCCTATCTACATGGGGTCCATGTCCAATGCCCTTTTAGGAAAACACATTGAAAGCCAACAATTGCCTAGAACCGAACTTAAATTGCTTCGCGATACTGTTATAGAAATCAATGTAGACTTTTTTCGCATAAAACTTAAAATAAAATCAGATTTTATCTTTACATTTATGGCGAATACATGTATCTACTTCCGCTTCCGCTTTCGCTTTCGTAAATTTACTGTAGCTTCATTTATCTGGAGTATAGCTTTAAATGTCATTTCTTGTAATATTGTATATGTCATCTGGTATTGATTACCTGCCTTGAGCCTCAACACATCTTATGCAATAACAATAGTTTTACATATAAAAGAAACTCTTTTCCGATACAAATGCGCACTTAGATCTGGAAAATCATTAAGGATGTTTACTTTTTATCGGCTAAAATGCATGATTCAGACATTATCAGCTACCTGCATCCTAACTCTCTCCAAGACAGATTCAGAGATGCATATATTTTCAATATATCAAGTATCATCCATACCTTAGCAAAAAACAAAAGCGTTGATAGATTGATATTTTTTCTTCATTACCGTAAGGGTGTTTTATTGTTCTTTCTGTTGTGTCGTACATTTATTGGTTTTCAGGTGTATCAGTGAAAATGTCTATTTCTCTTTACAAAAAAATCAGTTTCTCTCTGATCTGTCTCTAACCTTAATCGGAGGTGAATGTTCTAAAATTATCCGAGCATGTTGCTAATTAGCAGTTGGATGTAGTTAAAAAAAACAACATTTGCTTTAGAAGATTTTTCTAATCTCAAAATAAAATTCGATAATTAGTTTTAGTGAAGAAAGAAGTTTACCATACGCTGAGGTAATACTTCTTTGCCTGATCTACTAATTGAAGCAAGCAGATTGTGTATATAACTATACAGTCAATATGCATTGTGCAGCAACTCGGGTGTCTTGTGCAAACTTTAAACGATTTCATTGTTTATTCTAAGACAAATTTGTCAAGCTACAAAGGAAACTGCAATTTAAGACATGGAGTATAAACTTTGCTGGGTTTCATATCGTAATAACATATGGATTCTAAGCAATAAGGAATGTTTATGTTCTGTGTTTTGCAAACATCTGTCATATTACAAAGATATTTAACATATTTGAGGAGTAGTGGTGAATATGTGGAATTGAAAAAAGTTGAATAATCATGGTCAACATAAGGTTTTATTTCTAAGTCTACAGTTTCAAAAACCTTTAAAAACTTCACTGGATATATCTTTTGAAATAATACATTTTAACCTGTAACCATTTTGGGAGTTTGACCTCTAAAATGACTTTTGGAGAATGACTTCCATGGTCAGATTTTTTGGTGACATAACGTCATCAACTTCTGGACAACAAATTCGACGAAAAAGTCTAAGGAGGGGTTCAGAAATCGGAGAGAGATTAGAGCATACTATTCATTTAACATCGAATTCTTCAGCAGCGTCTGCACTTGAAACTGGAGCGGAAGGACCTGGCTCACATTTGTAAGTATATCATCGACCCTGATTTCAAACTAGCCAATCATAATTGAGGTTACATTTGGAATTTAGTCTCGGGGCTGATGTTCTAACCAATCATATGTGGGACATAAGAACTACATATACAGCATTCCTTTTCATATTCTAATGAACTTAATTGCAATAATAATGCCCAAAAAGGGCTGATATTATTTAATATAGGGTGCAAATTATTTTTCTGGCGGACAATCACCTGATAATACCAGACCGATATATAAATACTTATGGTACTGGCATTTTGATGACAATTGACATAAAAAACCAGAAATTGGAAATTCAAGTATCGCGCCATGTTAATCACAACAAATATGGTAAGGCCAAATTATGACGTCTGAAACTTCTTTTTTTTTTCGTCGACGTTATTTAATTCGAAATCTGAATTATTTTAGGTTGTGATTTCGAAAATTTTAATTAAATTATTGATAAACAAAAAAAAAAAAAAAACATTTGCAAATAAAGCTGAGACTTGTTGTGGAAATCTGTCGAGATCGTTGAGGTATTGTCGACCTTTCAAACTCCGTATAAAACTTTTTAATAAAGTAACTTCCATTGTTGGTGTAGTATGAATAGTTTTATAATGATATTTCATATATTTCATTTAACGTTTCTCTCCACAATATAGCTGAAATACTGCTGAAGTTGGTGTAAAACATCAATCAATCAATCAATCATATATTTCGAGATATTAGCGATCTGTTACGTGAAGTGATTTCGAGATAATTCGTTGACCTGCAAAATTTCTTTTTACATGTTTCAATAAAAACGATAAGATAAATGAAAAGATTAGTAAATACCGAAACCAATCTAACCATACGATCGGTAAGGGTGAATGTTTACAGATATTATTTGTCAAAAAGGACGTAAAAAGGTTCATTGTTGAAGGCCTCATGGGGGCTTCAAGATGAAGAACAACAATAAAAGCGTTGTTCCTTTGCTTGCTTTTACCATGTTTTTGTAGAGACTTTGTCTCATGTGCATTTACTCCTTATCCTTTCATTCACCATTAATCTGACTATGACACAACTTCCACTTTGGCCATATTTTTGTTTACTTTCATTAAATAACTTTTTCAAGAAATTTATGTTCGTATATTTAAGATGTCAGAAAATGTCTACGATGTGCTGTCTGCTAAAAATAATTTATTACAACTGAATAATTTTTCTATATAATCAACTAAGTTAATGAACTTTCGATCAAGATGCCCCAAGCATAAAGGAGAAAATATCATAAAATGTTCCTATGACTTAAGTTTTCACTAGTGTCGAAGTGTGACTCGAGAATTTCCTTATTTACATGAATCATATTTAATTTGTATAGATTTCACTCGATAAAATGCTTGATTTACGTCAATGTGCATTTTCTTGCAGTAATGGAGTATGTACAAGAAGAGGCATATTTGGCCCACATATTAGCTATATTTTCAAACAGTTTTCATTTAACTTCATCTCGCATATCACAGTCCAAATTTTGATTAGATCAAACTCAAGTAAATGGGTGCAGATACGTCATCAAATCCTGATTGTGACGTCACAATTATCATGCATCTTCCAGATTTACCGAAAATCGACAAGTTTTCTTCAATGTTTGGTCATGTTTTGGCACAGGAAGTGTAGAGCGCATGCAAAGTTTTTTGTTATTTTAGTCCATTTTTGTGAAAATACTTGCATTTGTCGAATTATGGAGTTAATTTTTCCTATAAGCAAAAAGACTGTCGCATTTTATTTTATACAGATATTGAATTGTATTTAATATATATCAAATATAAGGGTCTTCATTTTAGACGCCAAATATGCCTCTTACTTTACATACTCCTTTGTCATTGACTTAAATAAGGCACTTAATCGAGTCGCATCCATTAGCTATAATTTCTGTGGACTTAAAAACATATTTAAACATCATGTACTGATTAGATGTAATAATTTTATAGAAATGTACCGATTAGATGTAATAATTTTATAGAAATGTACTGATTAGATGTAATAATTTTTTATAAAAATGTACTGATTAGATGTACTAATTTTATAGAAAATAAATGCCATTGACAGAAATAAGAAAATTCTCGCGTTGAAATTCGTCGCAAGTAGTTTTCATTTCCTCTTTTGTAGAATTACTGCATATCATTGATTTCTTTCAGACGGAATCACACATTTGTAAAAAATCATTTAACCTATTTTTTCTTGTCAGCGTTTATTTACGGAGCACTCGATATGATAGAGTCAACTGACACCTTAAAATATGATTAAACAAACAACACGAATCCGGACTAAATGCAAAGCTAATGGTGTGATATGACTAATGTTATCAGTGCATTCTCAAGGGGCACATCAAAATAGAAAACGTTAGTTGGCTAAGTACATTTGCCTTTCGTTGTAAAAAGACCTTTGTAAAAATTAAACATCAATGGCCTCCAATGATCCTGACAGTAAATAATATACACGCCTTCAATGTTCTGACATTGTATATAACCAAAGTCTTGTTCTTTACGTACTAAAATTGAAAAATTCACATTGATCTTTTACCAGATAATGTCTTTGACGTCTATTAAAGGTCTTGCTGTATAGACTGTTTATACTACGAGCCCTTTTAAATTGACGTTCTACATAGAAGAATCGTTGAAGCCATATTGCTCACCTTACAGTGTTCTATTATTTGTAAGTCCACAGATGCATGATGTAATCTTTATCTGTTGACAGCAATCAATAATTGGCTTGTTTTACAAAGACAAGGGAATATTTGTTATAGATATGGGATCAGTTAAGAAACGTGTTAAAGTCCTATACTTTGTCATAAGAGCCTCGATCTGAATTAAAGTGGTAACATAATTCCTAGTACATGCACATTTCCTTGAGCTTTGATTGTGAAGAGACCTGTAAATTCCTCTAGATGTCTTTCTAATTAGATCATTCGACATCTTTTCGCGAAATTTTCAAAATATACTTCATGTCAATTGACAGGACATGTATCATCTAGTCGTTTTTCATTATCCATAATTTTGTATGAAAGTACCCGTTGTAAAACATCAAAAATCGCTTGTCACAATCAAAAGTACATTTTCAGATATCTTTTTTTAGTATACAGCGAAAAAAAAAACACCAAAAAAGCACTTTAAGCCAAAATATCAAAAAGTCAGATATTTTTGCACAAAGGCAAAACATTTTCTTTTTTTTTTTTTTTTGGCTTGAAACTAAACACTATCGCCCTTAGCCCTGCCAAGCTCCATCAATTTTTTATGCCCCGCCACGAATGTGGAAGGGGCATATAGTGTTACCCTTGTCCGTCCTTCCGTCCGTCCTTCCGTCCGGTTAAGTTTTGCGTTAAAGTCGATTTCTCAGAAACTGTAAGAGGTAGAACAATGATAATAGGTCAGTAGGTAGATCTTTGATAGTACTACATAATTCACTAGGTAGGGTGACCCTTTGACCTATATTTCATGCTTGAGTGACTCTGGTTCAGTTTTATGTTTAAGTCCATTTATCAACAACTATACATTATAGGACAGTGATATTTCAT
>MJUU01027742.1:93693-116682 GCA_002080025.1 Modiolus philippinarum
CTACGCTTCACTACGTATTGCTAGGTATGTACTACGTTTTACTACGATTTACATTACTACGGTTTAATACGTTTCGACTACGGTTTAGTACGTTTCGACTACGTTCCGTTAAGTTTGATGTACGTTTTGATACTTGAAACCCCAGTCACACTGTCACGTTTTAACCCCTACGTTTCGCTACGTTTTCAAAACGTAGCGAAACGGCAATATACGTAGCAAACCGTAGCAAAACGTAGACCAAACGTAGCAATGCGTAGCAATACGTGTATAGAAACGTAGCCAGCTACGTTTGTATTGGTCTGTACACTACAAACGTAGTCAAAAATTAAAACGAAGCACAAACGTAGGGAAACGTAGAAAAATGTGGTAGAAACGTAGCTGTTACGTAGCAAAACTTAGGTAATTAGAATCTATACGTTTCGCTACGTACTTGCTACGTTTCGATACGTATCTGTTACGTTTCTGTACGTTTTTCTACGCTTAGTCACGTTTCATTCTATACGCATTACTAGGTTTCAGTACGCTTTAATACGTTTCGTTACGTTTAAATACGCATCGCTACGTTCTACTACCGATCGACAAATTATATTTCCAAGTATTTCGGAATTTTTACTTAATTTTGAGAACAGAGTAAGTCAACATTATAGATCATTATATTTACCAGGTATTCGAAAATCAATTAAAATTTTATACAGTCATTCGTACAATAGAACAAAATGATTAAATATACCTTTGTGTAAGTTTCTATTTGCACGATGAATAATCAGTGTGGACTCCTTGCAAATTCTTGAACTTTTTTCACAGATCTTTATTAATACGTAGTACAACGTACTAATACGTAACATAAACGTATCAAAACGTACATCAAACGTAACGGAACGTAGTCGAAACGTATTAAACCGTAGTCGAAACGCATTAAACCGTAGTAATGCGTAGTAAATCGTAGTAAAACGTAGTACATACGTAGCAACACGTAGTGAGGCGTAGCAGAACGTAGGCTTCAAATTGCCAATAAAACGTGGTGAAACGTAACAGTACGTAGAAAAACGTAGTTTATACGTAGCGAAGCGTAGAGACCATAAATTATGACCAAAAATGACATGATACGTAGCATTTTGAAACGTAGCGAAACGTAGCGGCCAAAACCTGACAGTGTGACGGGGGCTTTTTTGATATTGCTCTTGGTGCAAACAAGAGGCCGCAAGATGTTGATTTTGACAAAGGCCCAAAAATGTGGATTTTGACACATGTGGCATGTGACACAAACTCTTCCTACAATTTTGAATTTGGGGGTAAAATCTTTATGCAGAATTTTTGTATATAGTCTGTACATTTGCAATAAGCTTTCGGAATTATGATTCCGGTTCCAACTTTGGTAAATTTCCTGAAAATGTCAAAGACTCATTTTTTTTTTGTATTTGAGCATATAATTATGTATTTTAGCAATTGTTTGATAGAAAGTAAAAATTTTTTCATAATGTTTGGTAAATTTCCTGAAAGTCTCAAAGACCACTTATTTTTTTTAAAATTCTACTTAGCAACCACACTTTTAGAATTTGTTTTAATTGGGACAAACATTTTCAGCAAATGGATTTCAAAAATATTTGGTTCCAATTTTGGTAAATCTCCTGCAAGTCTCAAAGACCACTTATTTTTTTGGAATTCTATCTAGCAACCATACTAAAATAATTTGTTTAGTTTAGGACGAACATTTCAATTTATTTCGAAAATATTTGATTCCAATCTTGGTTAATTTCCTTTAAGTCTCAAGGACCACTTTTTTGAAATTCTGCCTAACAACCATATATCCTTAAATTCTTTTTGTAAAAATGACGACTGTCAATAGTTTGCTTTCAAAAATATTGAGGAAAAAATATGCCCAGGGGGTAAAACAACTGTTTCTGTGTCAATCAGGGAGTGCGGGAATAGCTGTCATTCCCACAACCTCTAGTTTAATTTGAAGTAGACTGAAGATACGTAAATGTCAAAATTGCCATTTGTATAAACTAAAATTACAGGATCTTTTTACTGTTGTATGTAAGAGCCTCATTTTAGCGACCCCGGTTAACTATTCCATGTACAGAAATTTATATTGGATATGAATAAAAATAACAAAGCCAGACATTTTTCTGAATTATTTACTTCTTTGGATTGATTTTGTCCCCAAAACATTAAGTAGTATATTAGATACATTTATGAATATGATGCCATGTGGATATTATGATGGTAATTAAGTAAATATTGAGTTTGAACTATAACATTCCTATCGACTTCAGTATAAAAAGATAAGAAGATTCATTATTTATTATGCTTATCTGAAGATGCAGCTTCTGGTAAGGTCATCCAAAGAGTAAAGAAGATAGACGAGTTTGATGTTCTGTTGATAAAGAACTAACTGCACAAATAATTGATATGTGATCGGTACATATTTGATATTTCAGCGCATCTGCAATAGAATTTGAAAATGATTATTATTTATAGCGTGCTGTTCGATGCTATAAAACAATATAGACATAAGTCTGTCAAAATTACATGTACCAAAAATGTCCTACAAAATCGAAGTGATTTGATTTTGACACAACTTTAGTTATATATTACTACCTTGCAGAACACTGACGTTTATCGGTCGTGCATAGAACGTGTTCTCAACAACGACTTTATTTGAATAACACAGACACAGCGTTGTTTACAAACGCTTGCTGTATGAGACGTTGACGGATGTGCAAAAAGGTGTACTCGACTATGCTGTTTGATGTGTACAGACATGTACAAATAACAAAATACCGAAGTTTCTTTAAATTTATAGTTTCTGTATATGGCCATTTCGACAACTTATGTCTCTTCAGTGCAGATCAATTCAAAACATATTGCAGACAATAAACCAAAATTTTGAAAATCTGATAGAGAACAAATAACCAAGAAGATCAAATTGAAAAGCCCGGCAAAACCAGCCAAACACAGAGCTACATGTATGGACAAGGGAGATACTTCGAAGTTTTACGTGAAGTTTCTTAAATTGAAATTTTGCGAGTAACGTACAAACGACATTGTTGCACGTTTACAAATACGTACTGGATAAATATAAAACGTTGCCGGAATGTGCATGATTTTTACGGAATAACGACTTTCTGATTTTGTCATTGTTCTTTTATTATTCGATTTCAGGCTGACGGTTCTAACTTACTTCATCATACATTTTGAGCTATTAAAATGTTCTAGAATTTCTCCTGTCCCAACAATTCCTAAAAAAATATATTTTTACAAATGAAAACTCCAGTTCTTAAAATGCCATTCTAATTTATTGCAATCATTCAGTAATCGCAATTGTGTTGTTTGCAATGACAAATATCGCTATGACAAGGATTTTTAAAGATTTTTAAAGACAACCTTTTTTCAAGTAATTATTTTTTAACAGGTCGTAAGACAAGTTTTTATGGCCTTTCTTCTCTATTTTGTCATTCAGTTCCGTAATTATGTATCATTTCTGTCAATCAAATATATGTATATTGACTTGGTTGTAGTTTTATTTGCTTATCAAATCAGCGGATTGACATTAAAAACAGTAGGATTCTACTGATTAAATCAGCAAAACTATTCCTCTTATCTAAGATAACTTAACTATAGTCTACTTTGATTACAAGAGAATCTTGTTTCATTGTACTTATTTGAAGGATGAAATACATACTTATTGATCTTGTCGTTTTTTTTTAAGTTTCAGTATTTACCAGAGATAGTTTCAAAATATTTGAGCCTTGATTATAGTTAAATAACTGTCATCACGCCTGGGAATCGGCACAAGCAGAACCTTTGGTTCCGCAAAGAAATACGTGAGGAGAGTTTCCAGTTACGACATGCTTCGCAAAGTTAGTACATGCAAAAATCGGAATTATCTTTTTCATTGTTCTCATATTGCAAAATCAAAGAATGTTGTGCTGTGGTAAATGCTTTTGGGATTTCAAACATACATAGTTTATTGTCGAAGACAAAGTTGAGCTCTCGCAATATGAATCGTCCCACGAAAAATCCGACAAAAATATTTAACAGAGATAAACACTTTGAGTGATTTGGAAATGTATTCCCATTGTTTAGTATGTTCATGTATTATTTGGGATAATGTTTGACAGAGTGACGACAAACAATAAATATTCCCTAGCAATTTATTGAGAAAGCTTGGTTTAAACAGAAAATTTTCTTGCGGCAGATGTATATTTTACCACATTGTTAAATGCAAAAGTTTTATTACACAGAAATATCAGTCGAATATTGTCAGGGGAATATAAGCATACCCGAGAAGAGAAGGGATACTTTTAGAATCATTAGAATCATTTTCGTAGTTTCGGCAAAGATTTTTTAGATAGGACTATAAAGATTTTTTAGATAGGACTATATCTTCTGTTGTGTCTGTGTATTGCCCCTATAAATCATTTGGCCTGTTAGTTTTGGAATTTCTTATGCGACTCCTTTCCTCAATTCTGTCTGCAGAAGTAGATATTGTTGTACAGACTGGTATACTGGCATCTGATATTTTGCTGTAATTTGACGCAGTGCTTCAAATAGCAAAATAAAAATTTTTGAGACTGTATAATTGGTTCGATTTGGTTACTCTTTGAAACACGTGTACAGCAAAAAAAAAGCTACGTCTTAAAATGCAACAGGGATATTTTTGTACTTCACAGCTTTCTGACTGATTGTCTTTTTCATTTCCTTTCTACTTCCGCTTTCATCTATCCGTTCGGACCTATTATTATATTAATATCTCTAATTAAATTGAAATGATTTATGAAAACCACGTGTATGTCGATCATTTTTATCACATGTGCGCGTTCATCTTTTTCATGGCATATTAAATTGCAAAGATCTAGAACGGCTGTTATTTCTGGAAGATAAATATGATTTTGGCTATAATTTGATATGACATGCTTAATATTAAAGTATGAAGGGTAATAATTCATTTGATTCTTAGTAAAATAAAATTGCACCAGGAATTGTTAGTTTAACTTCAGAAATTGTCAAGATGAGGAAAGCAGGTTTAAATCTATTCTCATCAAATGATCTTGCGGATTCAAATTAATGGGTATTTCTCCGTAGAAAATTCAACGTTCAGAATTTAATTTTATGACATTAATTTTTTAACAAAATTCAACGTATCGGTTATTTTTCATATATCTGGAATTTTCAATTTCGATTGTACTTAAAAGCCTGTACATAAATGTGCATATTGGTCATTTTCGTTTACCCTCTTCACGATGCTTGCAAAGAAACGCGAAAACGACAGAAACTGAAAAAGACAGCAGCTGAATGTGACACGTAGTTGTTTTATTTTATTTTATTTATTTATTTATTTATCTTTATTTTGGTATTTCATTGATTGTTTTAAAATTGGTTTTATAAAACATTGCTTTCCTCATAAATTGAAGATGTCAATAATGTTGCATTGCAATCATCTGATAAGATCATTCAATTTTGCAGTTTTTATTACAATAAAATAAGACAAACAACAATTTTACATATGGAAAGAACAAACATCGTGATAAATAATCTATGGATTTTTTACTTAATCTTTGGCTACAGAACTATTTGTGTCGATCCATCAAGTTGTCATTTAATATCAAGAGATAGGATAAAGATGCCAAGATTTTGTTCAATGAAAATGATTTTTCTGTTATCTGGATGACATTATCTATTTGTCATAAAATTATTTTTAATCAGCTATAATGCTAGCTGTTTTAGCTGTGTAGATAACGTTAGACCTTGCTTATAAGGGTCATTCCATTTGAAATGAAAGGGGGTTACGAAGGCGTATTTCAGCGCCGGGGAAAGAGGGAAACCCTGATGAAAAAGGATATTTTCCTCCTGGGAGTATAATTTGAACCAGTATATGTGGTTGTATCACGATGTCGTCAGAAATCCTGCAATAATTTTGCATTTCCAAAACCTAGAGTCAAAATACGTGGGTCAAATTCCTGAAAAAACTCCCTACCCACCAGAATTGTTAAAAAATTCAGTTTTACACAGACGGTTGGGTCATAGTACACATTGGGCTAACGGCCTCTTGGGTGTAACTACAACTTATTTCCTTCCAAACAAACTTGAGTTGTAAAGAAAGTATAAAATTATTAGTTATTGGTACCGGAACACCACATTCTGATATTTTTAGTTACTTTACACTTAAAGTAAATCAACGGTTTGAGGTCTCTTTAATATAAATGAACATATGTAAAATTATATTCAAGTTTAATTATTTTTGATCCTGCTAAGTACAGAATGCGTTTGAAAGCTTATGTTTTGATACATTTATGATATTTATATTGGCAGAATAAAATAACTGATTTGATCTACATGAAAGTCAGTCAGTGCATAGATCTTTTTATATCATACATATTACATTGCAGCTAAAAATCTTAACACAGAAATTATCGTCTTTTGAGGATGCATTAACATGAAGTTTTTAGATATTTATCAGAATATTCGGATTTTGTCGTTGTATTTCAAGTGATAATGCACCGTAGCTCCTTAAACATTAAATTATAGTTTGTTTTACATATATGTAAATAAACCAAGAATCCAATGTTAGGTAAATTATAAGAGAAATTCCATTTTCAGACAAACTATAGAATCTTATGTTCTCTATCAGATTTCACACATATTTCAGTTCATGGATTTTCAAATGTTTTGATTTGATCTGCACTGAAGGGACATAAGTTGTCAAAATACGCATATACAGGAACAGTAACTTCGGTATTTGTTATTGTAAGGTCGACAGCAAGGCCAATAGGCTATGAGTGCTTTGAGTTTTTGTTGATTCATCAATGTTCTTTCCTTTTTTGGTACCAAATCTATATCGTATATTTTATGATTTTTACCTCCTTGCATCCTTAAAATAAAAATATTGGAGTTCCACACAGTAGAAAAAAATTAAGCTAGTTTCACTGAAATTTATCATTGTGCTGTTAAAGTTATTTGATGAAATTTTTCAAATTAAGTAGGAGTAGCCATACAAAATAGATTTAAGGATAAAACATGAGGAATTAAAAAATCCTGTTGAAATGACAAATATGATTAGTGAGTGTCTTGTAATGGATCTTGATGTGTCAGTTAACTAAGAATTCATCTATCTTTGACAACACAGTTAACCATTTTAGATCCTTAGGTTAATTGTCATTTGTCGGATTCTTTCTGTAGGAAAGAAGATGTGTTTTATATATTTTTTGAACACGCTGTTATTATGTTACAGGAAAAATCTGAAATGCATGTTGAATAATCTAAGGACACGTAGAAGGTTTTTTTTTTTTTAATTTTTTTTCCTTTTGGGTTCTGTACTAAAATATAAAAAATATATAAAATGTTATCATTTCTTTGAACGATGAACCAAGTAAATGTTTTAGTTTTACTTAATATTACAACATTCCGAGATTTAACACAATGCATAATATACTTCTCTCCAGATGCGCATATAATGAAACTAAAATGGCTGCTCTGCATCGACCAAAAATACGTGAAGATGAATTTTAATAGACCGTTGTCCATTATGTAGGTACTAAACCACTATAAAGAACATCAAGAAACCAGTATTAAAAAAAGAAAAAAAAAATGTTTTGTGTTGAAGCTTTTCTTTTTTGCGATTTAAGATTTTGCGTTGTCGATAGTGCATTACATTGTGGTACAGTTTACATTCGCAACATTGTGACCACTCCAACGTTTACCTAAATATAATAATATCCTGATTCTGTTTGCAAATCCGTGCCATTTTTAACATTGAAAGTGCTTCAACTCTATATTTTTAAGTTCATACCGAGTAAATAAATCTAGAACGATGCAAACAGCAAATTTTAATAACATTTGGAAGACCATAGTCCTTACTTAGATCAGACATCACATTGAAAAGGATAGATACAAAAAAAGAAATACCAACACTGACATCCACAAGATATTGCACACTAAAAAACACAAATATAAGACAAATGATAAATGTTAACAACGATAGTTTGAATAAATATATAATGAATGAAAGGATATGGAGTAAATGCACATGAGACAAAATCTCTACAAATACATATTAAAAAACAAGCAAAGGAACAACGCTTTTATTGTTGTTCTTCATTTTGAAGTCACCATGAGGCCTTCAACAATGAGCTTTGCTCATACCTCATAGTAAGTTCAAGACGGCACCTAGCACCGGTTTGAGCGAAATTATTTGCTAATCAGACTTAAATTATCCTTTCTTTTCCTCAAATTCAATTTATAGCTTTACACATTTTTCTACTCAAATGAAAAGAAAACAAGCAATACAACACACTTAGATCCATTGTAACTTATTAATGCAGGAGTAAATGCACAGGAGATAAAGCGTCCACAAATGTATGGTAGAACTAACAATGGAACAAAGTCTTTACTGTTGTTCTTCATCTTGATGTCACCATAGGGCCTTAAACAATAAGCTTTGCTCATACCTCACAGTAAGTTCAAAACGACTCCCAGCACGGTGTTTCTACAAAACAACCTATTTTCTTGAGTTAATGTTGTTTATATTGTATTTTGCGTCTTATTGTATGTTACTCCTTTCTCCTATGTCTTTTGTAACATTCGATGTTAAGAGCTCTTGTACACTATTGAATTTGAGTTTATAATGTACTTGTTTTTGTTGTTCTTGTTGTTTGAAATGTATTTGATATTGATATTTATCGTCGTACAACATCAAAAATATTTTCTTTTTTTTTAAATTTTATCTTAATTTGTAATCGACTAATTGTCCAATGGGCATCAATGCCACATCCTATTTGATTTTACGTGCTGAAAGGTCAGATAATGATTTTTAGTATTCAGCTGTTATGAAATTCATCATATCTGTTTTTGATTATTGCTGTTGTAAAAATTGACAGCTACACAGATTCCTACTTTAGTCATATCAAATTATTTTCTCTTTAATTTGAATCAAGGTTATTCGTAGTAGAAATGGTTCATCAATGTTGCAGTGTCATGAAGTTCTGTAATTTTTTCTGAAAATTTCTATCTAATATTGTATGATATCCTCTCATACAGTATTATAATCAAAGTTTTAAGGAGGCCCACTCCTGATGTTGTTTATATCAAGGATATCTTGAAATCTAGTATTCTAGCAAGGATTTTATGAAAACTAGACAAGTGTCTTTATTTGACCTTAAGAAGACACTTGGGAGTTAAAAAGTGGGGTCCATGTGCAAAATCCTTTAAGCCAATAAACCAGAGAAAACAAGAGGAGTTCCGAAATCTGACGTAAATTCAAAAATATGAGGAGTTAGCAACCTTAACTGACATTAATGTATTTTGCTGTGTGTTTAACAATCTCCTCTGAAACTAAAACACCAAATCCAACCAAACTTTACAGGAATAATTCTGACTGAACAGATCATAGTATAACACTGGAAAAGATTATTGAAACAAATTCAACCGTACACTATATTGGAATGATATATGGAATGTCATTCACTCATTCTGTTCACATCCGACAATATAAATGGCTTCTAGCATTTATCATAGCAAAGGATCCTATATGGGAAAGTGATATCTTGACCATTTCCTCTAAAAGCCTTGAAGAGAATTCAAAGCTTACATTAATAATGTATAGAATGTCCTTTACAGAAATTATTTACAAGTTTTTTATCCATTACATTGTGGCAACAGTACAGAACATATTTTAACATTTGCCAAGATAGGAGAACTTTTTCATGATCTGCTCTGAAACAAATGAAATAACAAAATACCGAGGTAGCTGTGAATTTACCAATGTAGATTCTACATATGCGCATATCGACAACTTATGTCTCTTCATTGCAGATCAAAATGAAAACATTTGGAAATCCATGTACCGAAACATGTTAAAAATCTGAAAGAGAACAAATTACCAATTAGATCTAAAAAGGAAGGCCAATATCAGCTCAAAATCAAAACATTTGGAAATCCATAAACAGAAACTTGTTTAAAATCTGAAAGAGCACAAATTACCAATAAGATCTTAAAGGGAAGGCCAAAATCAGCTAAGGAGAGAGCTATGCGGGATAGAGATACTCCTATGTGAAACAAAATAAAATGAGCTGCATTGCAAGGAAGATCCCTAATTTCTGTTGGATCTGACAAAAATGTGGCTAACAGTTGAAAAATATAACTTAACACTAGACCCTGTGATAAAAACATCACTTTCGGCCATGAGTAGAGCCGTATGGCTTAGAAATATTTTGGCAGGTAAGTGATACAGGCTCATTCTCTGGGCTTCTAGTTTTAAGCATTACAAATTTCGAGTTCAGGATTAAATAAACGAAGTTTACTGAGATCTCAATTCTACAAGTTGATGCAAAATTAACCATCATTGACAGATCATCTGGATGTTATTGTATCGCAGACGAAAAAAAAAATCTTTCTGCAAAAATTGATTCTATATGTGAAAAAATCTTCTGTTGCATTGTGTCATGCCTACTAATGTTATTTTGAACAATTCCAAAACGATTTTCTCTTTGTGTGCATCGTAGTTTACTATGATACTAGGTCATTCGTTGAATATTTCGCACAATTATATATTTTTAAAACATTGAAAACATATGTGACTTAAAGTTTCGTGTTTATCTTATTGACAAAAAATAGGATAAAGGATTTATGAACTGAAACTGTAACATTATTTTTTCTAGCAATTGATTTGGTTAAGAATCTTTTAAATATTTATATTAATGCGTTATATATAAATCTATTTTCTAATTGAAGTGTTCAAGGACAACAAAAACCTGTTGACATATATAGGACAATTTGAGTGATTTCAATGAATATTTGATCATAAAAATGCATTACGTCTCAATCTGCTGAAAGCAATCAAAGGAAACTCAAAGATGTCGGTGAGACTTTGAAGAATATTGAAACACGCCATTAAATTTGTATAACGCAACAACAAATAACACCCAATGAGTCAACAAAATATTTTACTCGTCAATAATGTTCGGTTTCAGAAGCTAAAGAAATTGTCGGTAGAAAGCGATTAAATTGGAAACTTCGGTTTTAGCCTATGGTGTAAGTTTATGTCCAGCTCGACCCAGAATGCATTAGCTTCTGAACTCACGGTTTCTAGATCTTATTAGTTAGTGTTCTCTGTCAGTTGAATGCCTCATATTGACGCCAAGATGAAGAATATCAGTAAAAGCGTGATCCATTTATCATGTATTTCTAGCCAATTTGTCTCATATGCATTTACTCCATATCTTTTCATTGTTTATTATATATTTTTCTGTTTATTTCTTCAAATGTTTTTGATTTATTCTGTACTGAAGAGACATAAGTTGTCCAAGTGGCCAATTTTCAGTAACTTAGTGATTAATTACATTTGGGTATTCTCTTGTGGTTGAAATTCAATTATTCAATTATTGTATTTTAACTTGCAATATGTAAATTTTGCAATTTTTTTTTAAACTTAGGAGTATCTCCCTCATGCATAGCTCTGTTCTTAACTGAATTTTGGCTTTTCTATTTAGATCCTTTTGGTTATTTGTATTATATTAGTTTTAACATAGTTTTCCATTAATGGACTTCCAAATGTTTTCTCGATCTGCACTGATGAGACATAAGTTGTCGAAATGCGCATATGCAGAAAATAAATTGAAAGTAACTTCGGTATTTTAAACAATTAACACATTGAAGGTGATTCTGTAGTCTTTTAAGTTTTAATCAATTATCACTGTAGTGACGAAACGGATTACAAGTGAAATAAGACTGTAGCAAGGTACTCTAAATGTATTCTAGGACAGTTTTGCCTCAGTAACTATTTCAGTAGGTTATTGGCCGACACATATTGTTTTATAATTTCCTTTCTTTGCTTTAATACTACCTTATGTATTCATAACCTGTTTGCTTCATCAATAGCTTTATACTTCTTCGGAAACTGCAAATAGATGCTTTTATACGAGTTCTAAACCATAAACTCATATTTAGTCTTGATTTAGAACAAACCATGTTAAAATAGAATTGATTCATTAATGCATTTTTGAATCGATTTATAGCGTTTCCTTTGATGTTTATTGGTGTTAGTTCCAACTGTAAAGCCTTTGTATCTATACGCCCTATTAACTCAGATTAAATCGCTTTAAGAAAAGGGTTTGTGTTACGTTAAGGGTTGGTTCATTTCTTTGCTTTTCGTGTTTATTTCTTTTAATTTACATTTTGAAAATATTTATAAGACTGATATTAGAAGAAAAGGGCTATTGTTTTTCATGCTTTTAGAATGAAGTATTCACTAAACTGTTTTTAATCAATGTTAGAGATGTAAAACAGTTGACAATGATTACGAGAATGTTAATTGTCTTTGCAGTCGGGTAAAAAAAAACTTGTTGCAGATTGAATAAAGAGCAGTGGAGTTACCATATGTTTTATGGCCTCATGTTCATTTACTCCATATCCTTTCGTAAAATATTAAAATGAAAACTGGTTTTGTTTTAAAATTTCTGAAAATCGAGTCCAATAAATTCAGAAAGTTTGGCTTGTCGAGCTTTTTAACATATGGAACTTAACTTTATAATTTAGTAAAAAAAACACAGAGAACTTGTATAGTATCTAGATTTTATGACACAGCAGAAAGGGACGTTATTCACTGAATAATAATAAATAGAAATGAAACAAGTCTTGCAATTCTACTTTAGTTCAGAGGAATAACTAAAATACAGTTGAAAGTTGAAACCAAGAGAAATCACTCACATTCTGGGTCAATATTTGACCAAAACGACTTCGTCAGAGTCTTGAAATCTTCCTTGATGGTCATCTCGATACCAGTATATCAACATTTCTGAGAAGCATTTGAATCGGAATAAAAGTAATTTTGAAGGAGGTTATCGATGTGTAAACGCGACCGGATCAATCACAAACTGAAGAAAGTCCTTTAACTAAAAAAATTTACATAATAAAGTCCTTTGACTTTTTTCAGTTTGTCAGTGAGTCGGCCGCGTTTACATATACACTTCGATAAACTCCTACAAAATTACTTTTATTTCTTATATTCCAATTCAATCATTTAATTTGACGTCATCATTTTCTGCACTATTTCACCTCGGAGCGTACGAATTTACGAGGCGTTTATCGAAAACTCCTTTGCCTTTCATGACATAAAATATTGGAATTGGGCATTGGAATTACATATTGAATTATTTTGCATTGTATGAGCACGCGTTTCAAGGACTAACGTTCGTCAGCAGCATAAGAATCAAATAAATATGGAAAGCCATAATAAAAAATAACATAAAAGAAGTACTTATTGCCAAAGGTATCAACTTGGGAAGCCAAAGGACATCCATCGAGTGCAATACACGGAATGACACTTAGTATTTTAAGAGGTTTCTATTTATATAATAAGCAGTATTTATTATGAAACGAAAGGTAAAATCCATGTTAGGCAAGTTCGAATACTTGACTAGTGAATACCCTACTGGACTTTTTGTCCATCAGACAGTTAATTGAAAAAAAAAACTTAGATCTAGTTTTTTTCTTACAGGAAGCTCAACAGTATTTTATAAATCTATGAATATCGAATATATAACTGATTTGTTTTTAGTTATTTGTTACCACTGGGTCGATGCCACTGCTGGTGGACTGTAAGTCCCCGAGGATATTCACCAGCCCAGTAGTCAGTACTTCGGTGCTGACCCGAAAGCCGATTATTTTTGGAACCTTACAATATCTAAAATTTTGTNGCATAGCTCTGTCCTTAGCTTATTTTGGTTTTACATTTAGATCATATTGGTTATTTGTTCTCTATCAGTTTTTAAATATCTTTGAGTTTATGGCCTTCCAAACGTTTAGATTTTATCTGCACTGAAGAGACATATAAAGTTGTCGAAATGCGCATATGCAGAAAGTAAATTAGATTTTATCTGCACTGAAGAGACATATAAAGTTGTCGAAATGCGCATATGCAGAAAGTAAATTCACAGTAACCTCGGTATTTAGTTATTTGTCAAGCTTTAATGAGATACTGGTACTCTTTCCTAAGTGATTATTTTAATGATCATGGAATAAGTACTAAATTCCATTTTTACGAGGAGATGGTGGCAGTTTTATGTTCTTGAAATCTAGATTTTTTTTGTTGCAGACAAAAACTGAAGTACGGAAGACATATACAAAATACATTACTTTTTCATCTATCATATCAAAAAAGGTTATTGATTTCGGGACATCCATTAAAATTCACTCGGAGTATCAAGATCGTTCCGTACTGTTTGAATAGAACGTTGCAGATGAAGTCTAAACTATTTGTTGTGGCACCTATTCAAGTATTTTTGAGATGCAATTTACAATATATCTAATGGTATAATTGTTTTGGTGGGTTTATAATAGCTTTCATTGGCGAGTTTTTTTTTCGTCGTTTGTGCCAAATATTAAAAAATCAAAGCACTGGAAGTACAGTTCTAATGACAGGCTTTTTCGAAATATTCTATCTCTGCAGTAATGATATACAATAATGTTCTAATATTCGACACATCAATTAAAGACAGATTATTTGACTAATTCCGTAACTAAACACATTATATAAGAATTTAAATTCCTACTCGCCAATGTTTTCAGGGATCATTTGTATTCAGAGAGAGACACTTATTTTACGATTTAAAAAATCTTGCAAGGGTTAGCCCTGTAGGTAATGGCAATGTTACAAGTTCCTTTCCTTGATCATTGATACAGTGTGTAACAGGGTCATATCTACAACGTGCTGGTTGGTAACGCTTTAGTTATTGTTACATGTAGTATACGAAGGTTTTCACCAGCCAAGTAGTCAGTACGTTTGTGTTGATCCAAATACCCATTTTATTTGGAAACTAGAAATATCTAAGTTTTTTGTAAATTTTGTTGAAAACTGGTGAGTTTCTCCCTCTCGCAAGCTTTCCATTGAAATAATATTTGGTTATTTGTTCTCTATCAGTTTTTAAACTTTTTTTTATTTTAAAGAAAAGGTAGCGTTGATTCTTATAATACGGAACTTTCGAGTTATTCGATACGATTATATTTTTATATTAAAAGTTACCGGATGGAGGGTAATCCCCTAAATGCCGCAAATTCGTGAACCTGACAGCAATACAGTCTCTTACTGGTATTCCCTCCTGTACACGTCTATGGCACGCGATAGTAACAAAAATGCGGTATACCTAGTATTTCGAACGGAAACCATGGGTTTTCGTGCGAAATACTAGGTATACCGCACGTTAAGGTAGATCGGTATCGCCATTTTTAATTTGTTATTTATACTGTCTTGGTATTATCTGTTTTTTTTTAAATATGCAAATATCTTTATTTCTAATGTATCAATAAATATTATATCGGTGAAACAAAATGCAAAGGACTTACATTGACTTCATTTTACATGTATTTATCTAATTAGATGAGGTATGGTTATTTTATAATTAAATAGTTTGGAAAATGATATTTAGAAAAGGGAGATAATCTGATAAAAATATTTTATATGGATATCACTATGAAAATTCATATTTTATAAAGTATATGGAAAACAAAGTCGGTGACCCCNACTGAAATGAATAATACACGTAAAATAAACGATTAGTTTTCATATATAATGAATATAAGTTAAGACGGTATTACATTTTTCATTTTGTTTATAAAAAATTATATTTTTAATAAACAATCATTGATAGTACAACTCTAGCAATCTTTGTGATCCTTGATCGCAAGGATTGTGCTCCTTGATCGAAAGGTTTGTGATCCTCGATCGCAACGGCTGTGACCCCTGATCGCAACGCTTGTGATCAATAAATTGTATCTCCTGCGATCATTGATAACAATCCTTCCGATCAATGATGACAATCCTTGCAATCAATGATCACAACACCTGCGATCAAGGATCGCAAACCTTGTGATCATGCGGTCATTGATCGCATTCCTGGATTGCAATCAATGATCATAACTTTTTTCTGTGATCCTTTTGTGATCCCTTAGTGATCCTTTTGCAGTCAAATTGCCAGGTTGAATATTCCTGGTACTGTATTTGATATTTAACGGTCGTCCAATCAGAAACGGAAAACGGTATTCAGGGTTTAATCAAACCAATCAGAATCGTTTTTTTTCTGTTTATCGCTTATATTTCTCCCTTTTTTATTCAAATTTCGTATCTTTTATTTATTTTATATATTTTGATATTATAAATTAATTATCAAATAGAGTTGTACCTTTGACAAATTTAGGTGCGAATGGATATCAGATTAGCGGGTCCTGAAAGAATTCGATCTCGACTGTCTATATTCACGTTCACCAGGAAAAAGTTTTGAAATATCGCCGTTTTAGACTTAGTTTAAAAAGAATATTCAATTTAACTAATCTCTAGAGCAAAGATTTTTATTTTCATATAACTGGATGTGTACTCTGTTTCGAAATTTAAAAACAAATCTTGAAATTTGGTATGAAAAATAAATAATTTGATAAGCAGTAAAAAAAACAAAAACTCGGTCTTATAAATGATCAAAAACAACTCAGTAATTTAAAACTTTTACTTCATCATATCCTTTCCAAGGAGTTTTATAATTTGGAAGTTAAAAATTTCATGAATTTTAGCATTTAAGAGGAATGGAAAGTATAATTTTAAGTTTAGGGTTTAAACTTACTGTATAAAAATGACAAAAACAATAAAGTGTTTGAAAATTTTACTTCATGATATCCTTTCGAAAGAGTTTGATATGTTGCGAAATAAAAAAAAATATGAAATTTAGCATAGAATAGACAGAAAAGTTAGATTTTTTAATCAGTGGTTTAAACTCAGTCTTTAAAAATGACAAAAACAATTCAGTGTTTTGAAAATTTTACACCATAGTATCCTTTGAAAGAAGTTTTATAATTCGCAAACCAAAAACCTGGGGAATTTTAGCATTAAAAAGATATGAAAAGTAAAATTTTGAGTCGACGGTTTTTACTAACTCTTTACAAATGTCAAAAAAAGTTAAGTGTTTTGAAAATTTTACTTCATTTTATCCTTGCGAAGAAGTTTGATATGTTGCGAAATACAAAAATCATCAATTTTAGCATAGAAAAGGTATGAAAAGTATATATAAGATTTTGAAACAGCGGTTTAAACTCGGTCTATAAAAACGACAAAAAAAATTCAGTGTTTTGAAAATTTAACATCATAATATCCTTTCGAAGGAGTTTTATAATTCACGAAGCAAAAACTTGATGAATTTTAACTGCTTATCAAATTATTTATTTTTCATGCAAAATCTCATGATTTTTTTTTAATTTCGAAACAGAGTACACATCAAGTTATATGAAAATAAAAATCTTTGCTCTATAGATTAGTTAGATTGAATATTCTTCTTAAACTAAGTCTAAAACGGCGATATTTCACAACTTTTAACTGGTGAAGGTGAATTTAGACAGTCGAGATCGAATCCTCGCGATTCTGATATCCATTCGCACCTAAATGTGCCACAGGTACAACTCTATTTGATAATTAATTTAAAATAGCAAAATATATAAAATAAATAAAAGATACGAAATTTGAATAAAAAAGAGAGAAATATAAGCGCTAAACAGAATGGTTTAATTAAACCCTGAATACCTTTTTCCGTTTCTGATTGGACGAACGTTAAATATCAAATAGCGATTTCCGTTTCTCGTTTCTCATTGGCTAAACTATGAATAGCGTTTTCGCTTTAAACTCAAATTAACGATACCGATCGGAAACTATGGGTTTCCGTCGCAAACCCCTAGTTTCCGTTCAATTTCAATCGAAAACTAGGGTTTTCGCCGAAAACTATGTATACCGATCTGAAACCCATGGTTAACGTGCGGTACACCTAGTATTTCGCACGAAAATCCCTAGTTTCCGTTCGAAATACTAGGTATACCGCATTTTTGTTATTATCGCGTGCCATACACGTCATTCAACACAAAAGCTCCTATTTCGAAATTCCCGTATTCATTTGACATTTGCAACTATGAGAAACGACATGACAATTCCATATTAACCCCTTGGAGAGTGCGACCGAATGTTTCGACAGGTTTAGGGTCTCCTGCTATGTGTCCCCGTCATATGAGAAACGGTACGTCCAAAGCAAAATACCAGGTAGCCAGGAATAGGTCAATCCCTATAGTTTAGATGAACTCACTCACAGCTAGATCTTGTCAGTCGCAAGTTGCGAGACTGTCACAATTTGTGATGGTGGCCATGCAGTTTACGGGTGTTTACTTCAAGTTTTCCTTTTCATATCATTGCAGAAGTATTTTAGGTTTCTGCAACCAAGTATCGAGATTAAATCGAGTCGAATCATATGCAGCGTTCACACGTAATTTGAATTGAATTCGAATAAGTCAATTCACATTCCTCATAAGGCAAAATCGGGGGTATTTTATTCAGGAGATAAAATCACGTGACCACGCCCCTTTTTGGTGAATTACTTCCCTTTATTAAAGTTTAACTTCGAAAGTACATCTCAGTTCTCCGGATTATTTTCACATTACCCCCGTCTTTTTTCTAAAAGTACTGTATTAATGTTATCTTCCGTAATGAAAAGTTTTTGTTGTGGGAATTTTAAATCATAGAAGTTGTGGTTAAAATCAGTCTGTAGAAGGATTCCCAGTCACTGGAAAGCTGGGAATTACGCATTTTCATTTCAATTTGGCCGCGAATTCTCATAAGTAAGTTTAAAAGGGACAACTGTTTATGAATCTATGTGAGTTATATTTCATCATCATGTGCGGACAAATTTGCTACATGTTTATCTTTCATATGTATCAGAGCTGTCAAGGGGGTTTGGGTTCCAAGAGTGAGACGGAGGGCGTATGGAGGAATAGCCACAAGATTTTTTTCAGAGACGCAAAGTGGTGCATTCTGAGAGCATTTCAAATAGGCATAGCAATGAATTTGAAACCAAATTGAACGGAAAATATAAAATAAATGTTTAACTTCAGGGCCTTTAGTAGAAAATGAACCAGTTATATGAAAGAATGTGCAGAACAACCCTTTATTTCTGGTTTTTCTTAATATGAAAAGATCGTTTTTCTACTGAAATCTATTTTTTCTAGAAAGCTAAAAAAAAAGCGTGACATTGAAAGGGGTTAGCGTGAGAGCGTGATTTTGTGATGGAAAATGTGACTCTCACGCCGAAAGCGTGAGACTTGACAGGTCTGTATTCTTCTGTCAAAGATAGCTCACTCGGCAGTTTTACAATGGCTTCTACTGTCAAAATGTCATGATCCCGCTTCGAATTTCAAACTTAATTGGCTGGAAATTTTCATTATTACAGATAACTATTTATGTATAGAATAGATGTATAGATGTATAGAATCTTGCTAGATGCGGACAGATATGTTTTGAAGTGTATTATTAGACAATTTTGCAAAATTTCAATATCCCCCTGTGCATTTCAACTAAACATGGCCGACAAGCAAGAGTTACAAGATGGCCGCTATGCAAATTAGTAAAGTACCCCTGATTCTGCCATATGTAAAACGATTCAAGTCTAAACGTCGTCACAAAGCGAATTGCAATTTGCATTTAAATATACGCATCGTGTCCGAACATCATCTGACGTCAATGCGAATTGGATGCTGACAAAACATATTAGTGAATTCTAGTTAAATGAAATCAAATATGGCGCTTTCAGACAAGATTAGCGTTTGATTCGAATTCAATCAAATTCAATTCGAATCAAACGTCTGTGTGAACGCCGCAGCATTAGGAACAATAAAATTTCTCTCCGTAATTTGTTTTGATGTATTTCTCTCCATAACATTGTGTTTTTCAATCATATACTAGAAGCTGAAGCATATTTTCAGAAATGATAGAAGATACATTATCTTTTCAACATCTGCAAAAACAATTCTTGTAAAATCAGTTGGTTTCAATAAGCAATATTATGTCTACTGATGACGAAATACGTAGGTTTTGTTTAAATGATTCACAAGATGGATGAGCTAAGGAATGTTCTATCATTTGAAATCACAACAAAACAGTTTTGTTAAATAATGGCTACTAATCAATAATAATTATAAATAATGTAGAATGTGGAAATTACTACAAAGAATTGTTTCTATAATCACAGAACTAAAAACATCGTATTCTAAACAAATGTTCTACAGATCACAGAGTTCAATCCTAGCAATATGATGTAATACGCTGAGATGATACTGCTTCAATCAGTTCCGAATGGATGATTCTGTCTGGAAACAAAAAATAATCTATAGTCGAGGAATTCCTTATGAATGTCTGATATTAAAAATTGAACCCAAAGTTTTTATGTCTATAGAATGTTTTGTTTAATTAACGAATGTTGCTTTCTTTGTTTTCCATGGTTTTGTTCTTCGTGTATGTTTTTTTTTAAATCTGTTATTTCGTTTGTTATGAAACAAAAACAAAATTTACCTATTACATAACATTTTCTTCTGTATGGAACATCTACCTTATTCCAGCTCTGATCTCCTGGTCTGAACTTTAACTGTGATTATTCTAGGGCTAATCAACTGGTTAGGACTTTAACTTTGTTCAATATTCTAAGGCTTACCTACTTGTTCCAACTTTAGATGAGGTTATTCTAGGGCTGGTCTCACACTGTGGTCAGAATTTCCCGTCCCATGGCCATTTCCATACCCCAAAGTGATTATTTATCAACAAACTTGTTCTCGTCTTGATATAGCTGAAATATTGCTGAGTAGACGTTAAACAATATTCAATCAATCAATCACACTGTGGTTATTCATGGACTGATCTTTACTGGTTAGAACTTTTCCAAACTGAACCACTGGTTAGAATCTTAACTGAGGTTTTTCTAGGGCTGATCTCATGGTCAGAACTTTAACTGAGGTTATTGTGGGCTAATCTCCTGGTCAAGCTCTGTTCTTTTGGACGGAACATTAACTTTAGTCATGCTAGGGCTGATCTACTAGCATGAATTTTAAATGTGGTTACATTCGAGGGCTGATCTATTGGTTTGAATTTTAAATGTGGTTATGCTAGAGCTGATCTATTGGTTAGAACTTAACTAACAATAAGTAAATTATTTCTTCTGATTTTTCCATTTTTTCATAGTTTGCAATTGGGATACATTATATTAGCAACATTGAGCCAGAAATGTTAAAAATACACCGGCAAATGACTACCGAATCAAGAGGTAGGATCTCAAAAATGAAAATGTAACACAAATTGAGAAAAAATTCATCAATGTTGATATTCTAAATTGACTGCAATCAATAAAAACCATACTTGTGACAGAAGCATGTACCCTATTTTTTGCAGCGTTAAACCTGTTGCACTGTTTTCTTATAATATTAACCAGGTCTGCTTTGCTCGGTCAATTAGCTGTATTAGAACGAACTGTAGTATAACAGTATTTTAGTCTTAGAAAACTCGAGGATATGACATCAATACATTAGTTTTGTTTGGAATGATGCCGGTGTGACAGATGGATATACGACGCATGCATCGCCAATCATGTGGAAAAAAACCCTATCAACAAAATTCTACAATGGAAAGTCCAATGTTATAGATAATACGATTTCATGTCAGAAATTGGAATAGGATACGTGAATATGGTCCGTAAGTCCCGAGAATTCACGATGATTTTCAATTTGAACACGTGTTTCACCAAAACATGACATTTTAGTATTATGATGTTCAAAAACTTGTTTGAAACGTCATATATTTTCGTACAAAATGCAATTTCCGGGAACAATTTTTGTACCTTGAAGTTTCAAAAATGAAACGAGACTTACAGGGCCTATACAAAGGTTCAAAAATAACAACAAAACACCGAAGCTACTGTCAATTTAAATTAGTTTCTGCAGGTGACCATTTCGACAGTTTATGTCTCTTCAATACAGATATCAAAGCAGAACATTTGGAATACCAAAGCCAAAAAATCTGATAGAAAAAAAATAAACAAAAAGATTAAATCAAAAGCCAAAATCAAGTAAGGAAAGAGCTATACACGAGGGAGATGCCCCTTAGCTTTCACCAAAATTTTCTAATGTTAAGATATTGCAAATTACCAAATAAAATATGTCTCTTCAATACAGATATCAAAGCAGAACACTTGGAATACCAAAGCCAAAAAATCTGATAGAAAAAAATAAACAAAAAGATTAAATCAAAAGCCAAAATCAAGTAAGGAAAGAGCTATACACGAGGGAGATGCCCCTTAGCTTTCACCAAAATTTTCTAATGTTAAGATATTGCAAATTACCAAATAAAATCCCCAGTACCCCAGGACACTAGTCCACCAGCAGAGGCATTTGCCCTTTAATAAGTTTTGTATCAGCATATGGCCATTTCAACAACTTATGTCTCTTTCATTAATATGAAAAGATACCAAGAAGCTTTTATCATGTGATCATCTAGATCTTTGACACAAATATCATTGAAATGGTAAAACCTGGAACTTGGTAAATCTTAGAAAACATATCCTACGTAAACAAGATATTTCGAAGATGGCTATTCTCTGTATCAACACGGTGATTTATTGAAAAAATGCAGAAGGAACAAAAGACCATTCGTTTTCCAAAGAAACCTGTTTTAAAAATCAATTTGTGGAAAAATATCTAACAAAAGCGTCATGAAATATCACCAAGACAATATTCTTTACAATAAATAAAATAAAAATCTTTATTTGCAGACAAAAAAGACTCGTTAGAGTCATAGCAATACAGTACAATACAAAAAGAACACAATACAAATCGCATGAAACATACAAAAATCATAAAAAAATCATATTTTTACAGAAACATGTTGATCTAGTATTTTTCTTGTGGATGTTTATGTGAAATTACTGTTCACGTTACATTTCAGTGAGCAAATTTGAATATTATGTAGATAAATTTAATTGGCCAATGCAAACTACTGAAGTAGATAATGAAATATGAATTTTGCCCAACCTATGATGGGTCATTCTAAAAATTTGCTGGAAGTCGGAAATAGTGGTGGTCTTTGGCATGTGTACTTCCTAAGAATAAAATTAATTTATACAACACGGCAAATTAGCAGTCGACTAGGGCTGT